>JABACO010000019.1:1472618-1548973 GCA_013339895.1 Ephydatia muelleri
GTTGGAGGTACTGTGGTTAGGAGAGTAGAGAGGCCATTGAGAAGACACCTTGGAGAAGTGACTAAGTCTAGTAGGGGGAGGGCTGTTTGAGAACCGACCTTGAGGCAACTCCAGATTGCAGTGATCAAGGTTGTTACGTAAACTTTACCACGCGGTATGGGTGCAGACGTTACAATTTCTTATATACTCTACATGCTAAACGTTTCGCTTGAGAGCCTGAAAACTGTAAAATGGTTGGTTGTGGATAATTTGTGCAAATCCAGCCAGCTGCGCTGTGCTGTTAATTCTGCCAATTGAGCGTTCCATCTAAGTCCATTTTGAGTACTGATGGATCCAGTGGGCGTCAACATTCCTAATGCTTGGAATTTAAATCAGCGTACGTCAAAAAATTCCAACATTCTGATTGGAGCGTCAACATTCCGACGCACCAGAACAACTTATTGGCCAGACCCACTGTAAGCGGCAGTATTATACATTATAATGGATAATGTTTACGTACATTTGGGTCTGGGTACGAGACTACATCTGGCCATGGTAAGTACAGTGGAAGCTCAAACTGCTGAGCAGTGTTGCCACGGCCAGCGTGGCTGTCCAGTAGCCGTCAAAAATTGCCGATTTTTATGCTGACTGTCAGTGATCGTGAACCGCCAACATGCCTGGCTGTCTGAGCCGGGAACTACGGTGGCCGTTATATATTTGGCAGCTGACCGTCAAAAATATGAGACAGTCATTGTTAATTGAACTACAATTATAGCACACATAATTATACTCTACTTGTTACATAAGCCCATGTGTAACGTGAGAGACAACACAATGAACACATCCCATAAAGTGTTTTGAATAGACCCCTTGCTTGGTGTGATGAATTGATTTACATGTACCTGTCACACTGCCACTTGTTAAGAAGAACTACACCTGTGGGATAGAGGTCATGTGAAGGATGTTAAGAGAAACATTGTATAAAGCTATTTCTGGCACTTATGCAGCCCCCCCCCCCCCCCCCCCCCCCCCCACTTCAATTATTGATTTTAAATACATTATTATACACGAAATATATTTTACAAATGATACACATCTCTAATATGTGCTACAAAGCCATGAAAACTATGCCCGAACCTTTGTCTCCACATAAACTCGTAAACTCGCCTAATAAGTGCTAATAATTCTCTGTGCGTTCTTTGCAAGTTGCTGAAACCACTTCGAGTGATGCAGTTTTTTTTTTTGAAGGTGAAAAATACCAAACGCTGTGTAGCATTCCAAGGTTAATTACTACCTTACACTCAGCATTTTCCAATTTGGAATCAGCTGCCTTCTGAAGTTTTTGAGTGCTACCTTTCCCTCATATCTGGGTTCAAAACACGGTTTAAGCCATCTAAACATCTTCTCACAGATGCAGCTCTTTACATAAGAATTTGTCTTGTCTGTCTGGTGTTGAGAGAATACAAGCCCATTCTCTATTCTAGGAAGAACTTTTCCGTGTTGCTGATGTGGACATTGATGCTGCCGATGCTCCTGATGATCAGTCTGAAACCCAATCTACAGGAAAAGGTGCAAAGATTGCACATATCCAGAAATTCCAATACATCGAGAGGACATCTATGCATTTTAAGTCGAAAATATTTCCGATTACATCACTGGATAGAGAACAATCGGAAATCATAATGGTTTATATTTTATGGCGTTTGGACTGAAAGGAAAAGTGCTAAAAATTGTCAAAGAAAAGTAATTAGTACTTTCCGTCGCGGTCATTACGTAATGCAGTAAGTCATGCTGTACGTCATGAACTACACAGTATCAGTATTGGATCAGCCTTGTTAAATTAAAAACCTTGGACCAATATTGACGATAAAAAATTGAATCAGTATTGAAATAGACTTCTTCATGTCCAATACTGATGGTGGTAGTTGTACCAATGTGTCGACCACAATGTTGGGACAAGATTGGCTTATCAATATTGGACGCATCATGACACAGTAGTGTTACAAGATTTGAGTATCGTTGCACAGGTACCATGCGCTATGCCAGAGAAATGAGTTGCAACGCGTTATTTTATCCAGCAGAGGCATGGCCATTGCTCTAACCAGTCACCTGAGCAGCACATGCATGTAATCCGATCGCCATTATCATTCGTGCACTTCTTTGCCATCGCGATCGGCAACGGAACCACAAGCGTCTTCTCGGATGGGATGAACCGTGGTTTCACAATGGCCCCTATGGAACCGCTCTGATTCTCCATGCATATACAGTATGAGCACGAGGCATAGTAGTACCTAGACTGTACAAGAATTGTCCGCTCTTTAAGCTTTCATTAGCCACAATCAATTTCAGTGCATTAGACATGTGCTGACTAGTGATACATGTTGGATACAACAAAATACAATGCAGTCCAACACAAATCAGTTTGGTAAGTCATACTTAGAACCAGAGGTTTGGTTAAATTACATTAAAATTAATAAATTTATTTAATAAAGTTTATTAACTGCGGTGTGAAAGAACGAATGATCTCAAAGACATGAAACCCCCATACCCCCTAGCTGGATGGGAGGGGCACCTACTCCCTCACCCACCCCATGCAGTCCCCTTCATAACAGCTGTCTATTACCACTCCACTTCTATCTTTACAGTATGGAAGGACTCCACTGATGAGGGCATCATCATGTGGGCATGTCACATGTGTGCAGCTGCTGGTGGATAGGGGTGCACGCGGGTTGCAAAAAGTACGATTTATAATTCGCTTTTTGAGTAATTTTAATTTGCATCATTCAAAACACCGTAATGTCTAATTATCTGAATTGTGTCCAGCATGTATGCCATTTTTTATTTTAGTTATGAAATCATAAATCATTATTAAAGTGCACGTGTTAAAAAACTACACGGAGCGGTGGTTTTGTATTAATATGAGCGGAGCAGCAGCACAAGGACAGCAGCCGCCGCAACAAGCAGCACCTGCGTCAAAATGGCACATACTGCGTTCCCTCTTGTTTCAGATGGCCATCTTTTACTTCGTGACCAGCTTTTTCAGGAAGCAGTCTGCCCCCACGCAGACGCAACCAGACGGTTCGCCAGTAAAGCCAGGCTTTAACACCTTCCCAAACCTGCAGGAGATGGTATATCAAAGGCGCACTTTATTGCTAACAGTGGAGCCATATCATTGTCTGTAGGACCTTCACGTCTTTTTGACGGAATTTCCAGAGTTTGAAGTACAACGCGACCGCAGCTCTGTTGTTTGGTCAGAAGAAGGCCTGCGTTATGGCAACTGGAATGATGGACCCCAGAAGGATGGGTCGCGCTACAAGACATTGGATGTTTCCGTACCGGAAGTATGTTCTTTGAGAGAGAGAGAGAGAGAGAGGGAGAGGGAGAGAGAGGGAGAGGGAGAGGAGAGGGAGAGAGAGGGAGAGAGAGAGGGAGGGAAAGAGAGAGAGGGAAAGAGAGGGAGAGAGAGATTCCAATATGTCACTCATCCCATTCCTGTACTTCAGTCTGTTCAGCAGAATGGGAGCTGGTACATTCATGTGTTTTGTGTGAAGAGTGGCTTCTCTTTGGATCCCAATGATGAAGACTATTCACCCAATGCCATGGCCCACAGCATGAAACGTACGAATGGGCTTTTTGATGTGTTTCAATACCTTTGTCTGTGGCTTTGAGTGTGTGACCTAATTTTCTATTTAGCGATGAACAAATATCGCAAGCGTCGGGTCCACAACACAGCCAACCTCATCACAGGCCAGGCAGAGGTGGCCCCAGGCGCCCTCAAGGTTCCTCGTGGAACAGTGGGGGTGACACCTGACGTGATATCCTACTACCATACAAACCTTACTCTGAACATTGTTGATGATCAGACTGCGTGGACCAAGGGCTCAGTGCCTGTTCCCTTTGACCAATGTGTGTTTTCAATTGATTATATTACCGATATATTTTATTTTTCACTCGTTTGATTTATATGGTCCTAGATATCAAGTTTGATGAAGCTGGAGGCTACTCTCCAGTTGTGTACATCAATGACTACTGGAACCTGGCTCAAGATTATCAACCACTGAATGAGACCACTAAGTACTTCTGTCTTAAATGGAGTGTTTCACCATTAACCCCCTCCATCTCGCATTGTCCCATTAACTCCCTCCATCTCACATTCATCTCGCGTTGTCCCATTAACCCCCTCCATCTCGCATTGTCCCATTAACCCCCTCCATCTCGCATTGTCCCATTAACCCCCTCCATCTCGCATTGTCCCATTAACCCCCTCCATCTCGCATTGTCCCATTAACCCCCTCCATCTCGCATTGTCCCATTAACCCCCTCCATCTCGCATTGTCCCATTAACCCCCTCCATCTCGCATTGTCCCATGAATAGGAATGTTACCTTGAATATGGTGTTTGCACCACTCGCGCTGTTCAAGTTCCAGATGTACGTTTCCATGACGAAGCAGAACACCTGGAATACTTGGAGCCAGTCGCTGGGAGGGACAGACCCCACTGACGAGGATCAAGATACCTTGAAGGTTGTGTGTGTGTGTGTGTGTGTGTGTGTGTGTGTGTGTGTGGTGTGTGTGTGTGTGTGTGTGTGTGTGTGTGTGTGTGTGCGCGCGCGCGCGTGTGTGTGTGTGTTGTGTGTGTGTGTGTGCGTGTGTGTGTGTGCATGTGCGTGTGCGTGTGTGTGTGTAGTGGGATAGGTGGAGGTGTGTAGAGGGATAGGTGGAGGTGTGTAGAGGGATAGGTGGAGATGTGTAGAGGGATAGGTGGAGGTGTGTAGAGGATAGGTGGAGGTGTGTAGAGGGATAGGTGGAGGTGTGTAGAGGGATAGGTGGAGGTGTGTAGAGGGATAGGTGGAGGTGTGTAGAGGGATAGGTGGAGGTGTGTAGAGGGATAGGTGGAGGTGTGTAGAGGGATAGGTGGAGGTGTGTAGAGGGATAGGTGGAGGTGTGTAGAGGGATAGGTGGAGGTGTGTAGAGGGATAGGTGGAGGTGTGTGCAGGAAGGAGTGAGGGAGTGTGACATGTTCTTTGTTTATTAGCAAAATCACAACTGTTAACGAGACATCTTTTGAGGCTCAAAATGGAGCATACATATGGGTGGTTGTGCATCCATTGACTGGAGACGTATGACAGTTGAGGAGACCCACTACGCCATCTCTTGACTGGCCTCCCATCTGGCCATTAGCCAGTCCCCTCCCCCCCCTCCCCCCTTCCCCCCCCCACCAGTGGGTCTGTACAGCAGACTCAATGTAACATTCACTCACGAGAGCCAGTCTTGCAAGAGAGCTCCTACATGCCCTCCTGCATGTATTTCATTATCTATGTTCATTCAATTTGGTATAGTGGCACTGGAGGGAAGCTCTGCTGTTGAATTCAGTAAACTGACTTCCCTATGTGGTGTGGGCGTGGGAGGGTGTGTGGGTGTGGGTTTGGGAAGGGTGTGTGTCCCAAGTTGTGAAAAGACATGTGATGATCAATTTTCTACAGCAAACACTCCTGGATACAAACCCTTATCTTCTTGGGTTGACAGTGGCTGTCAGCATTCTTCACAGCGTCTTCGAGTTCCTTGCCTTCAAGAATGGTATGGTGTGTATCAGTACTGTTTATGTTGTTATGGTGGAGTAACAGTGCCGTATTGTAGATGTGTTATGGTGTGGAGTAACAGTGTCGTATTGTAGATGTGTTATGGTGGAGTAACAGTGCTGTATTGTAGATGTGTTATGGTGGAGTAACAGTGCCGTATCGTAGATGTGTTATGGTGTGGAGTAACAGTGTCGTATCGTAGATGTGTTATGGTGTGGAGTAACAGTGCTGTATTATAGATGTGTTATGGTGGAGTAACAGTGCTGTATCGTAGATGTGTTATGGTGTGGAGTAACAGTGTCGTATCGTAGATGTGTTATGGTGTGGAGTAACAGTGCCGTATTGTAGATGTGCAGTTCTGGAGAAGCCGCAAGTCTCTGGAGGGGCTCTCTGTCAGATCGGTGTTCTTCAATGTGTTCCAGTCACTTGTGGTCCTCCTGTACATTCTGGACAATGAGACCAACATGATTGTCATCATCAGTGTCTTCATCGGGCTATGCATAGACTTCTGGAAGGTGACCAAAGTAGTCAACATTCGATTGGACAGAGAGAACCTCATTGCAGGGGTCTTGCCACGTATCGTACTTGTTGACATGCCTTCCTACACCCAATCCTCCACCAAGCAATATGATATGGTAGGTGGGAGGTGTGGCCAATGTTTCTCCTTCCAATGATCTCCTCCTCCCCAGCTTGCATTCAGGTACCTTTCATGGCTTCTCTTCCCCTTGTTCCTGTGCTATGGTGTGTACTCGTTGCTCTACCATGAGCACAAGGGATGGTACTCTTTTGTGTTGACCATGTGTTATGGCTTCCTGTTGACCTTTGGTGAGTTGTGTGTGTGTGTACATTCCATACAACACTGCTATGATGCCACACCTTCCCTCTGCCCACACCTTTGAGACTCCACCCCCACACCTTACACACTCTGCTCCTCATTTGCACTTACCTCTCTCCCAACCCTCTCTCTCAGGATTCATCACCATGACGCCACAGCTTTTCATTAACTACAAGTTAAAGTCTGTTGCTCACCTTCCATGGAGGATGCTCACCTACAAGGCTCTCAATACCTTCATTGACGACATGTTTGCCTTTGTCATCAAGATGCCCACCATGTATCGCATTGGATGTTTCAGAGATGGTGTGTGTGTGTGTGTGTGTGTGTGTGTGTGTGTGTGTGTGTGTGTGTGTGTGTGTGTGTGTGTGTGTGTGTGTGTGTGTGTGTGTGTGTGTGTGTGTGTGTGTGTGTGTGCGCGCGTGCATGCATGCATGTGTAGATGTATTATGTCTGGTATCTGTGTGCATTATGTGTGTGCGTTATATATGTGGGGTTAACAAGCCTGTATACAGTGTATGTATGTGTGTCTGTGTGTGCTTGTTGTGTGTTTGCGTGTGGTTAAGTGTTCATTTGGGCGGGTAATAGAAAGCTTCCACACTAATATGTGTGTGTGCTGTGCCTTTCTCCACCAGATATCGTCTTTTTCATCTTTCTGTATCAACGTTGGATATATCGTGTGGACCCAAAACGTGTGAATGAGTTTGGGACTAGCGGAGAGGACACTACTCCTGTAGAGGCTGAGGCAGAGGGCAATGCCCTTGAAGAAAGGCCTGGGGACCACAGCAGTGAGCAGGGTTCCAAGTCTGCTGCGGATAAAAAGCAGGATTAGCGTGTGTTCACTGTATGAGTGAGTAGGTTGTATCAGAAAGATCTCTGTTCCCCTCTCAGTGTTATTGCAGCTACAGGGGGAGGCGCAAGGATAATTTAATAAATAACTGGCATCTGGTCAGAGATTATATTAATTTGATATATCTGATCTATTTTGTACTACTGGGGGAAATCACGGCTGTATGCGGCTGGAAATTCCGTAATTAGGATTTACGGTGTGGTCATCAAACCTACCGGGATACTTCAGCTAAGAGGTTTTCTAGGGGCTAAATTTTGGGGGGTAGGAAGACGTGTCCCTAGCTTCGATAGACAGTTTTTCAAAGTCTTGGCAGCCATAACCAGATAGGAAACTCATCACTGAGGTTTATGGTTTATGTACACCACAACTCGCCGGTCCGCATTATCCTGCATTTAACACCTCAACTCCTTTTATGAATATTTTGCAGTCGAGTGAAAATAATTAAATAACTGGATAGAATAGCCAACAAGTATAGTATGTGCATGGTTGTTCGAGGGAAGGCAGCTTCAACCCATAGACAGATGCCAAAGATATTGCACAGCAGGTTCAGGATGCCTTTGGCACTTTGGCATTACCATTGATGCTGTGTCCTGCTTCTGCATGTGTTCAAAGGCTAAAAGAAAACACTGCAGCAGCTAATCAAAGATGCTCCATTTTCACATTCCACTGGAGCAACTATACAAATGAGGACTGCATGATATGAAAGAAAGTAGCTGAGAGCAAGTGATATACCTTCAATGTGCCTGATAAGATGGTTTGCATATTGGGAATAATGCCCTCCAGAGTGTTGCACCTTCCACTTGCTCTCAGCTTCTCAAAATATCACCTGCCTCACTCAATGTTCCTGGAATGCAGCCTCCTGCACGCAGTATCTGACACTAATCATCTCATGCAGGGGTCCACTGTGCTGTGAGATCCTTGACCAGCCTCTGGAGCTGATGTGTGATATATACTGTTGTAAACTTTGGTGGGTCAACATCTGCAACCTTACACACAACATTTCTTATTGCCTTTCAGAACCTTGCTGCTATCCCCATTCCAATTAGGAGGCCCAGAATGTGTAATTTTTAAAAAAGCTATCATTAAACACTCTTGAACACTCTTGAGAACGATTCATAGCAACGAAAGAAATGCTGGCCGCGGCATGCCCGTACGATTAAAGAGTAGTTAGATGTCTACTAAAGAGTTCAGTAAGTTTTAATCGCTTCTCTTGTATTCGAGCTCGCGACATGTTCCATCAGAGCAGAGATAGTATGTATATTATCTCTGATTGCAGAGGGCGTCCGTTTCAGAGCGCACGTGAATAAATGTATGACACGTGAACTTTACCATCAATAAACAAGACAATGGGGTTGACATCTTTGGCTTTTGTTTGAGCGGAACACAGGTTTAGAACACGTCCAACAAAGAAATCCTACCGTTGCTATGGTAGGTTGCTGTTATCATAGAGGGATTGGAAACGAACCGAATTAACATCAATTAACGCAAACGAGCATTAGCTGTGTATAACACAAAGAGTAGTAGTGACTAGGGCAACTGGTCAACCTTGGCTGCATTTCTAAGCACACATCTACAATCAAAAAGTGTCTTCACTGGAATGAAAGTGAGACTGATTCTGAACAGTAGGATGGAGGTCAGATGATGAGCTCATTGAACCAACTGACAATAATGTTACAGCATCTCGAGGCATGGATACTAGCATTGATCCACGCTTCTCTTCATTCTTACAATGGGCGCCAATCTTCCTCCCATTTTGATAAAGTTAAAAACGTACTCATACTCACATCAGAAAAAAATACATGTATGCAATACAGAGAACACTTGCCTACTTACTGCCACATTCACGTGAATTTTCCTATCAAAACAGAGGCTAAGCTACCCCACAAATGTGAGGTATCCACACATCGGTAAACCCACTTTTAGGGACGCTTTAGAGCCTTTCCCAAAATAGTCAGAGGCTATGACCCTGCTCACACAAGAATACATCCAGTTAGTCATCTTTTAAGGTGTTTTACACACCGTATGTTCCGTTCAATGAGAATAGATCATCCCCAACATTGTGACATGCACATGCATTCTATTCCATTTATTAAACACCTGTTGTGCATGCATGTTTGTACAGGCCACTGATTTGATGTACCGACTCTCTGTGTACAAGTATTCATTTTTGACAACTACTCTGTGTGCATGTTGAGTTCCCATACAACTGGTCCTTCATACATGACATAGAGCCCTCACTTGAGACCATGCATAGATACATGTAGCTATATGCAGTGTTCCCCGGTCCTTTGTACAGTTCTCATAGATTGGTCCTTTGAACATACATCTTGTCAGGATTGGTGCTCTAAAGGTACACATGCAGTGTACACTTGCCCAACACACTGTATACACATTGGTCTCCTAAGCTGTTAAATTGAATAGGATGCATGTGTGAGGGACAGCTGAATGCATGTGGGTGTCCATCATTATGAGTGAGTGTTGTAATGTTTTGCCACATGTGTAACAGACATAGTGCAAAGTGTATATGTAAGTAGTGCACGCTTAAAATGACAAAGATTCATTTACTGAATGCGTATAAGGTGTGTGAACCAGCATGAGGACATGTTTATGTACTCTGTGTCAGCTGTGTGGGCAAATAGAGACTGACGGCAAGTGGTACATAAGTCACACAGCTTAGTTGGAGAGACATACAGAATGATGAGATGTTGAGCAAGGGTTATGCCAAATAGGAAAGCTTTATTACACGCTTGTTCACTGACCAAATAAAGATTATGTGAGTGCGCACGTGCCTTACGCATGTTGTGGTGAATATAGTTCTATTCTTTGCCCTGATTTATTCTCAATTTATCTGCCTATATGAGGATTTCTGTGTTTCTCTGTTATCATTGCTTGTGTTCCGCTAGCACTGTAAAATGATTCCCTTTGACATCTCAGTTTTCATCTGACTGGTTCTCTGTATATAACATAGAGCCCTCATGACTACACTCTATGTAGGTACTGGTACATGTAGCTATGCATGTAGTGTCCCATAGGATTGTTTCTCTGTAGGCCTATGCATGTAGTGTCCCATAGGATTGTTTCTCTGTAGGCCTATGCATGTAGTGTCCCATAGGATTGTTTCTCTGTAGGCCTTGTAGTGTCCCATAGGATTGTTTCTCTGTAGGCTACATGCATTGCACAGTTGCATGCACACACATATACATATAGCAAAGGACGTGGAAATGTGTACTATATTTGGCATAACCCTTCTACCACAGTATGCAGCACTTGCAGTGACTACTGTCTCTGGTTTTCACCTCACACAGAGCACATGAGCATGCACTCATGCTGGCTCACGCACTCGTATGCACGTGCACATGTACCTGTACAAAGTCTTATTGCATCAATGTATTCCGTTGAACAGCTTATCGCATGTATTCTTGCGCACAGCACATGCATAGCGGTGCACTACACACACAGAGACACGACACCTACATATTATTATACATGTGGAAAAAACGATAGTCTCTCTATTAGTGATGATCACACACACATGTGTTCTCTGCACATGCATTTTTGATTATCGATTGAACAGCACATGAGGCCACGAGACAGGACTACACTGTACATAGATACATGTAGCAACGTGCACACTGTAGAGTCCCTCTATAGGACTGGTCCTTTGTACATACACATCGTGTCCCTCTATAGGACTGTTCTCTAAGACCAATATAGTACAAGTCTTGGTTAGCAAGCAAGAGGCTTTTTTTAAGCTTTATACACGACTAGAGGGTTATGCGAGTGCGTAGCAAATAGCCTTACGCGCGCCGTGTTGAATACTACCATGGGAGACTCAAGATTACTGCAACCATTGGAATCCGTTAATTTGGTACGATCGTCTTGCGAAGTGAGAAGCCTCTTCTTTTTTCTCTTAATCTACCCACATAAACTCACCGCCTGGGTGAGGCAAAAATAGTTGCAAACGGCTGCTAGCTTAGTTTAAGGCGGAGAATGGGTGGATGATGGGCGGAACAATATTGTGGAATGGGAGAACGGAACGCGGGTTGCATGCAATAATCGAGCTATAAATTTGCACAGCTGTATCTCCGTAACGGATAAAGTAAAAATTAACGAACAGAACACATCAATAGCGACAGGACCCCTCTACCATACACCGAAATTGATGCGATTTGAACGTTCCTACCTGAAGTTGGGGAGGTTTCGAACCTCATGGGGTATAAGACCTCGTAACGTCGGCACTGTGCTTGTGCAAGACACCAAAGTATATTTTACACACAGAATAATGGTGTAGTATGAAGTGTTGACAATAGTAAGCTGATAGCCTTAACCGTTCGGAAGTTATAACGATTCAAACGCGATGCAACTTTTATATATATATTTCGAACACTTCTTGCCACACCACTTCTCTCTACGAAAATCGATTATGGTGGCTTACCCTTGCTCCTTGCCGACGTTACAAGGCACAGTACCCCGAGGGGTTCAAAATCCAGGTAGCTCCCTGCAGGAATGTCCAAATCACTTCAAAATCGATATGCACGTAAAGGACTATTGATTTCTGCAGATCGTTGATTTTTACCTCTTCCGTTATGGAGATACAGCAATGCAAAGCAAGTCCACGTTTCCCGCTCGAATCGCGCCTTTCTCAGTCCTTGAACCGCTTCCATTCTCCCGAGTGTGACTGAGAAAGGCGCGATTCGAGCGGGAAACGTGGACTTGCTTTGCATTGCTGTATCTCCATAACGGAAGAGGTAAAAATCAACGATCTGCAGAAATCAATAGTGACAGGACTCCTTTACGTGCATATCGATTTTGAAGTGATTTGGACATTCCTGCAGGGAGCTACCTGGATTTTGAACCCCTCGGGGTACTGTGCCTTGTAACGTCGGCAAGGAGCAAGGGTAAGACACCAAAATATATTTTCGTAGAGAGAAGTGGTGTGGCACGAAGTGTTCGAAATAGGAAGTTGATTGCTTAAACCGTTATGGAGTTTTAGCGATTCAAACGTGAAGCATTTTTATAACTTTTTATATATATTGTCTATTTGCATCCGTGTGTACACCTGTACACATATTAGGGTATATGTGTACAGGGGAGCACAAATTACTTACCCTACCTTATCTTTGTAATTAATCACAATTGTAACTCCAAAATCAATACATGAGTACACAATACATTAATAATAGATGGTCAATTAAACATACAATAAAAATTGATTGTTATCTGTCAATTAAACTAATTAGAAAAGTAAATAAAACTTTAAAAAAATAATAAATCTTAGCGAGTGGTTTTGATGGAGAGAAGAGCAGGTGCGCGTGTACGCAGAACGCAGAACAAACGGCGGAAGCGCGAGTAGTAGAGGCGCGAGTACTAGTGGAGGTGTGAGTACTAGTGGAGGCGCGAGTACTAGTGGAGGCACGAGTACTAGTGGAGGCACGAGTACTAGTGGAGGCACGAGTACTAGTGGAGGCACGAGTACTAGTGGAGGCGCAAGTACTAGTGGAGGTGCGAGTACTAGTGGAGGCACGAGTACTAGTGGAGGCGCGAGTACTAGTGGAGGCGCAAGTACTAGAGGAGGCGCAAGTACTAGTGGAGGCACGAGTACTAGTGGATGCACGAGTACTAGTGGAGGCGCAAGTACTAGTGGAGGCGCGAGTACTAGTGGAGGCGCGAGTACTAGGGGAGGCGCAAGTACTAGTGGAGGCGCGAGTACTAGTGGAGGCGCAAGTACTAGTGGAGGCACGAGTACTAGTGGAGGCGCGAGTACTAGTGGAGGTGTGAGTACTAGTTGTGGAGGCATAGGTAGAGGAAGTGTCAGTTGCATTGTTGTTGATTTTGGATGCATATAAGTGATTTGAATTTGAATTTATTTTGCAATAAACATCATTCTTCTACATAGGACTAATTTGTGTACACCTGTACACATTTTACTGCAAAACTTTCTTGATAGAACCACATGAATAATTTCACAATACATAGTTACTATATCATGCCCTCTATGACTTTCAAGACTTTTTTGAAAGCATAATACTACTAACGTAAAGCAATGTAATTTGTGTACAGGTGTACACAAATTAGAGCATTTGAAAGTAAAAGTGATTACTCAAAAGAAACAGCATTTTTGTAATGTACATACAAAACAAACTATATGTATAAAATTTGACTTATTGAGAATGCTCCCATCATGTTTTTTAAATCTCTCACTTTTGCAGTGTTCTGTAGTGCTGTGGATAACTGAATTATGAACAGTTATTGCAATAAGCCAAAATTAGCATATTCATGAGAAGTTTAGCCACAATTTAGCATCACCACAGGGGGTATAGATTTTCAAAAATTGTGTTAAATGCTCACTCCTGGTATGAGATATGATGCAACAAAATGAATGGGGTAATTTGTGTACCACTGTACACACTTCAGGATGCAAATAGACAATATAGCCACTTTTCATTTTCTCGGAAACTGACCCATATCGTGTCATGTGACCGCTCCGTATCTAAAAATACGTCAGTGTTCGGAAATATCTAAGTGACGAAAGGGTCTGATTTCAGGGCGTTGGTTCTTCTTTTCACGATTTGAATGGCCGCTAACAGCTGTGAAATGGACGCAGAGGCAACACCAAACACAGACGTAGTGATGATGAATGGCATCGAAGAGGCAACGCCAAATACTAACCAGTCCAGCCAACTGTGTGTCGATAACCTGTTGGTTTCGCGACCACGTCCCGTTGGATCTAACCTTCTAGCTCGAGGAGGAGGTAGGCAACACGAGTTGCGCAAAACAATGGGTAAGGGTGCCCGCGTTAGACCTGTTGTACGAGTCTTTTCCTTTCTTCGTATAGTTGAATTAATAAAACTAAATTTTCTCGTTGTACGATCGCTTCAGCGCACAGCAACTTTTATCGGTGTCCTATAATTAAGACCACTTAGCTTGGATGCGCAACTTCACGATTATTTGTTTAAACAATCGTTGTAACCAGCTGTGTTTACTATTCTGTCCACATACACACATACACACACACGCACACACACACACACACACACACACACACACACACACACACACACTGCCCGCGTTAGACCTGTTGTACGAGTCTTTTCCTTTCTTCGTATAGTTGAATTAATAAAACTAAATTTTCTCGTTGTACGATCGCTTCAGCGCACAGCAACTTTTATCGGTGTCCTATAATTAAGACCACTTAGCTTGGATGCGCAACTTCACGATTATTTGTTTAAACAATCGTTATAACCAGCTGTGTTTACTATTCTGTCCACATACACACATACACACACACACACGCACACACACACACGCACACACACGCACACACACACACACACACACACACACACACACACACACACACACACACACACACACACACACACACACGACGTTTAGGTGAGATTACTGAAGAGAACCAGTTGGCCATTGGTCAGTTTAAATATCGATGATTTGCATGAAATGGGAGATGTGGATCAACTTACCATGAGATAAGGGTGGGATAGGGTAGCCTGTGGATCAACTTACCATGAGATAAGGGTGGGAGGGTAGCCTCAGTTTGGCAGTTGCGTGTGAGAGATTGAGAGGGAAGGAGGAGGGGGGGGGGTGGGGGATGCGTTAGTGAAGTGAGGTCATCTGAATAATGGATTCTTTGTACTTATAAGGTAACAAGTGCAGCTAGTATATGCAGAGTATGACAGATCAATATGCAAGATCTAACAACGCATGGCTGGTATAACGGCTAGCATGCATGCATATATGCACTTGGTAAGTTAGGAAAGCTTTACTTTCACTGGCACTGGAATTTGATGTGTTCTGTTTATTAAGTTTATTAAGTACTTAAGTCCCTTAAACACGGAAACATCCAGTGGTTGGAGCAAGTGGGTAGTAGCATTAGCTACAAGCAGAATATCCTTTGATGTACAGAATTCAGCCACTTCAAGGGAAATGTGGGGACCTTTGGCCATCAGCGTACACCAATAGTCTATGCCTCTTTCCCTCGGGACAAACTCTTGAAAAATGGGACTAAGGCTTACCAGATGCTTGAACATTGCAACAAGGGGTGAAAGACGATCTCCAAGGAGTGTGTTTTTAATCAGCTCACTTAAAGTTTAATAAAATGATTTATTAAGTTTAATAAAGTGATTTATTAAGTTTAATAAAGTGACAAACACTCCTTGGCAATATTTTGCTCAGCGATGAACATAATAGAACCCAAACACTCTAACATCCTTTAAATTATATTTTACATACATATATGGGATCGTTTCTGTGAAAAGGGACCTAATGCATGTTTTTTTTTCACATTTTAGAAGTCTGAAATGTCCTCTACACATTGTGTCTTACGCACTGAGAATCGGAGTATCTGTCATGGAGTTGTAGGGCTCTGATATTTGAATTAGCCATGTATACAGTTTATTGATTGGAATGTTTGTCTCCTACGCCAAATACACCCGAGTGTTCGGCCACCATAGGAATTACTCAATTTTGCATGGTAATGTATTCAGTTATTAATTCAGAAACAACAAAACATGCACAACGATGAAACTTGCCTCTCAAATGCTGTTTGCCCCTTGGCACCTTGCACATCAAGAGTAGGGTAGATGGATACACAACAGTAATATTAATGGTTTAATAAATCATTTTATTAAACTTAAACTTTTATTAATAATTTTATAAAACTTGAAGTGAACTGGCTGAAAACACATCGTCTTTCACCCCTTGTTGCATTTTTGAAGCGTCTGGTAAGCCTTAGCCCCCGTTTTTCAAGAGTCGGATGCCATACACTACCGACTGCCGAACATACCTGACGCTACCTTATTGATGTGTGACATTACAGGATTGGCCAGCTTCTCAAATGAGTGGGACTTTGAGGAGCGACCATACATAGGAACAGAGCCCATCATTGAACATATGGGTCCTCCCAGTACAGAAGTAAGGCAGGGGTATTGTTCATCACAGCGTTTGCCAACATTAGGTTCCATTTCAGGCCATGGGAGTGGAGGTGGACTTTGATCTAGCAAATTTTGAGGTTTGTATCGATCATTGCTATTGATAACAGAATTTATTTTTAACATGTCTTCTACAGTTGGTAATAGACAGTTGTACGAAAGGGAGTTGTACGAAAGGGAGGCACAATGACAATGGTTCTTCACAGTACGTACATCTGACCAATTAAATAATGTCTCTATCCCTCCTCCCCCTCCCTCCTCTTTACCATGTCCCTTCAGAATACAACTAGGTACCAAGTGGGTTAAGTACCCACCATCACCTGACCTGAAGTACCCCACCACCTGACCTGAAGTACCCACCATCACCTGACCTGAAGTACCCCACCATCACCTGACCTGAAGTACCCACCACCACCTGACCTGAAGTACCCACCATCACCTGACCTGAAGTACCCACCACCTGACCTGAAGTACCCACCATCACCTGACCTGAAGTACCCACCATCACCTGACCTGAAGTACCCCCACCACCTGACCTGAAGTACCCACCATCACCTGACCTGAAGTACCCCACCATCACCTGACCTGAAGTACCCACCACCACCTGACCTGAAGTACCCACCATCACCTGACCTGAAGTACCCCACCACCTGACCTGAAGTACCCACCATCACCTGACCTGAAGTACCCACCATCACCTGACCTGAAGTACCCACCACCACCTGACCTGAAGTACCCCACCACCTGAACTGAAGTACCCCACCATCACCTGACCTGAAGTACCCACCACCACCTGACCTGAAGCACCCCACTATCACCTGACCTGAAGTACCACCACCTGCTGAAGTACCCACCATCAACCTGACCTGAAGTACCCACCATCACCTGACCTGAAGTACCCCACCACCTGACCTGAAGTACCCCACCATCACATGACCTGAAGTACCCACCATCACCTGACCTGAAGTGTCAAGTGAAATATCTTGTAACTGGAGCTCCAGAGCTATATGCTCTTCTTGATGTTCAAGACTGAACAGGACATGTCTACACCTGGCACTACTAGTTCAACAGAAAAGACGTAACTTGCAATATAGGTTGCACAAACATCATTTGTTTGTGTTGCCAAACAAGATGCCTGGGTTGATGCCAATCCTTCAGCAAAAAAGCTATGACATTGCTTCAGTCTACGTAGTTTTTCACATGTTTGTAATATGATTCAGTGTACGTAGTTTTCACATGTTTGTGATATTTAAAAAGAAACACTTTGAACGAAATGAAACACAATACTATAACAACATAATCACACACTTGAACACCATAGAGGTCAGCATAGGAAGGAAGTGTTCCTCTGATGGAGGCTCCTTTGCACAGCCACTGGAAGGCACTGGAGCATGTTGGTATAGCTTTTTGTGTCACCAGTTGTAACACTAACTCTGTGATCCAGCTCTTTGAGGAAGATCAAGGAAAGAGGGCCAAGTACTCTGGATGTTTCTGCAGCAACAATGAATGAAATTTTAAAAGCAACTGATCATTGACTATCAAAGCTTTCCTCCATAGTCAGTTAGGGTTCCTCCCCTTTGTGGTGTGGGTCTTGAGATACTTTTTTCTTTAATGAACTCTCAACCTTGCCCAATTTCTTCAGTTCTGCACAATCTCTATCTTCTGATAAATGTGAGTGCCAAAATGATTGTCATCATCAGTGTCTTCATTGCAGGGGTCTTGCCACGTATCGTACTCATAGACATGCCTTCCTACACCCAATCCTCCACCAAGCAATATAATATGGTAGGTGGGAGGTGTGGCCAATGTTTCTCTCTATTGAATGATCTCCTCCTCCCCAGCTTGGCATTCAGGTATCTTTCATGGCTTCTCTTCCCCTTGTTCCTGTGCTATGGTGTGTACTCGTTGCTCTACCATGAGCACAAGGGATGGTACTCTTTTGTGTTGACCGCTTCCTGTTGACCTTTGGTGAGCTGTGTGTGTGTGTGTGTGTGTGTGTGTGTGTGTGTACATTCCATACTTCCCCCATACCACACTGCTATGATGCCACACCTTCCCTGTCCACACCCTGCACATTCCCAGACTCCACCCTCACACCATCCACACTCTTCTCACCCAATCATTTGCACTTACCCTCCCATAACTCCCTCCTAACCCTCCCTCTCAGGATTAATCACCATGACGTCACAGCTTTTCATTAACTACAAGTTAAAGTCTGTTGCTCACCTTCCATGGAGGATGCTCACCTACAAGGCTCTCAATACCTTCATTGACGACATGTTTGCCTTTGTCATCAAGATGCCCACCATGTATCGCATTGGATGCTTCAGAGATGGTGTGTGTGTGTGCATGTGTGTGTGCATGTGTGTGTGTGCACATGTGTGTGTATGTGCACGTGTGTGTGTGTATGTGTGCATAGATGTGTGGTATGCATGTCATGTGGGCACTGGTGGTTAATGAGCCTGTATGCAGTGTATCTGTGCGTGTATGTGTGTATGTGTGCATACATGTATGTGTGTATAGAGATTAGTATATTATGTGTGTGTGTGTGTCTATTTTTTGTGAGTGTGGTTCTTTTATGTTGAATTCAATGTTTCGGACACATCACGATATGAGAAATTGTTATGTAACAGCTGTGTGCGTGTGCGTGTGTATGTGTGTGTGATAGGAGTATCAACCTTTATTCAATCAGACATTATCTTTTTCATCTTTCTATATCTGACGGGACTGAGGCAGAGGGCAACGCCCTTTGATGACGCACAACCCTGCCCCTCCTCAATTTGTACAACCGGTATATGCGAAAATGGACGCAGTGATGTATGGCATCGAAGAGGCAAACACAGACCAGTCCAGCCAACTGTGTGTTGATAACCTGTTTTTTGGGCCACGTCACGTTGAACCTGAGCTTCTAGCTCGAGGAGGAGGAGGAGGTAAGAAAGAAACATGACATGCGCAAACTTTTATGGGCAACAGCTTGGTGTGATAACGAGAATTTGTCTTCCTTTATATTCTTATTTATTTGCTTTAGTTGGATACACAATCTCACAACCGTGCTCACAGGCAGCTTACTGACTAATCGTAACATCGTTGTCTATTCTGTGCATGCGCGCACACACACACGCACGCACACACGCACGCACACACACATACATACACACGCACACACGCACACACACACACACACACACATGCTCACAAACACATGCTCAAACACACATGCTCACACACACACGACGTTTAGGTGAGATTACTGAAGAGAACCAGTTGGCCATTGGTCAGTTTAAATATTGATGAGCTTCGCATGAAATGAACCATCTCTGATGAAACGTTACAGGAGGAGTGGCCCGCTTCTCTGGCGAGTGTGAGGTACCTGACCCCATTATCGAGCAACTCTTTGGACATACGGGTCCTCCCAGTACAGAAGTAAGCAGGGGTATTGTTTATCACAGTGAGCGTGTGCCAACATTAGGTCCCATTTCAGGCCATGGGAGGAGTAGAGGTGGACTCTGATCTAGCAAATTTCGAGGTTTGTATCGCTCATTGTGTTCATAGACTATTTTAGCGTTAGTTTCAACGCACAGTTGGTAATAGACAACTGTAAGTGGAAAGGGAGGCACGCTGATGACGGCTCCGCAAAGTACGCCTGACCTAATCGTGACGCCCCAACACTTTCATTGTGCTTTTCCCCCTTCAGAGTCCAACGTGATGCTAGTACCACGTGGGCTAATTATCCACCATTGTCGAAGTGAAATCTCTTGTAACAAGATATGTGGTTCTTTTTGTTGAAAAAGAGGGTCCGAAATAAACTCTCACATTGTATGTGTGTTAGTAGGCTTCATTTTTAAAGCATCCTTTTTTTTTAAATTAAAAAAAAACATTGTAAAGTGTACTTGTGTAAATCAAGTTCAAATTCATGTTACTGATTGCAAATAGATAGGGAAAAGATCTGTGAGGGCCAAGTTAGTTTTTCCCATAGCCCATACATGTAGTCAGTTAGGTTCCTCCCCTTTGTTCACTCGCGTGGTGTAGGCATTTGCTTTCTGTCTCGAGATGCATTTTTCTTTCTCTTCTTTCTAATGAACTCATCAACCTTGCCCAATTTCTTCAGTTCTGAATACTTCTGCACAAGCTCTATCTTCTTCTGAGTTGCTGCAATAATGCAAATGCGTTTAACCTTTACACTCCTTCCATTAAGCCACTCCAACCTTTTTTGAGATAGAACGGTTTCTTTCCCTTGCTGATAAGCTTAGCTTCAGTTCTTCTGTGCTCCCTCTGGAGGGCCTTCATGCTTGCTTCTTTCTCCTCAGCTGCTTTCTGGGACTCCTGTGTGTTGGAACGTTCACTACTAATAACTTGTGATGGAACCAGCAATGAGATATACTGGTACAAAGGGAAACAAGACAAAACACACATGCAACAAGTTGATACATGCTTCACAAACCCACCATCCTCTGAAGCAGTCTCTGTGCTCGTTCCTTCGTATTAGGGTTTCTTGTTTTCTTCGCCGTCTTCTGTAACGCCTGCTTTTCTCGCTGCTGAATGTCATCAAGAAATCCGTACGCTTTTTTGAACATTTCCTTATTTAAGGTGCCAGTCTGCTCATCGAATCGTGGATCCAGCCTCTGTTCTCTCTTCTTCAGTTCGACCACTTCTCTGAACTGTGGAACAGGCTTCTTTGATGACATCTCACGTGGCCTAGGGTGGTGTGTGTGTGTGTGTGTGTGTGTGTGTATGTTGTGTATTGTGTGTGTATGTGCGTGTTGATGCTATCACCAGAGCGAGTAAACCCACCTATTCTTGTTTGCCCTCTTCATGGGCTTCTTCTTGACATGGCTTGACTCGCTCTGCAGTACCACGTCAAACCTGTCTGGTCACACACTGTATCACGTGGACACATCGCAACTTCGTACGGGCAAATTACTTTTTAGATCCAATCTTGGTCTGAATGGTCTGAAGCTCCCCCAGCGTCACCTCCGACAGTTCTGCATGCACACACGCAGCCTAAACCTTCGCAAGCCCCAATTCCACTCGTACACTATTGCACCTTGTTTGATACGTTCTTCCTGATCACGTGTTGAATCAGCCATGCTATTATATTATGTTGTATAGTGGCGCATGCGTTTATTAATAGTTATTAACAAATCAGTGGGATACGACTTGTCGAATGTTTACATTTATGCGCGAAGAAGAGAGGTAAGCTGCAAACTCTGGCCAGCTGTCAAGGAGCCTGCTGCAAGACAAACAGTGCACTGTGTCTGGCCCCTGCTGTGCCTCCCCACAGAGACACCAAGGCAGACCTTCAAGGTGCAGCTGTAGGGCATCCTGGGATAGGCAACGAGGGATCTCCATTCCTTTGTGAGGAGGGACAATCTTAGGGACACCGTGGTACGCTAGCCGGCATGCTCCAGACATGATGATAACATCACCACTTCGTAGAAGGATGGCTTTTGGTCTCACTTGCTTGGTAGCTCCTCCAATCAGGAACATGGCAGACTGACCAAAGCTGTACGATGTGGTGTGCGTGATTAAGAATCAGGTGAATGGGGCAACCTTTTGAAATGCCAGGGTTTATACAGAGAGGGCAGGGCGTGTAGCTCATTTGGGGTGTGGTTCATTCCCACCTTATGGACAGAAGGGGGCGTGACAGGTCTTGTTCGGAGTGATCTGTGTGGCCAGACAAGGTAGATCCAAGGTTGTAGTAGTTGACAATAGCAGCCTCTGGGACAAAGCTTCAGGAGTAGAAAATGCACAGTGTAGCAAGCCAAGGCATGGAGGCACACTTACTTTGGAAATCCAGCTACATCCAATATGAAGGTTGACAGTTTGGCCATGTCCTCCGGGAATGGGGACCTGTGTTCCATGTGATACACCTGACAGGAGTAACACTTGTCATGTGGTCTGCATGACCATATCATGTTATGTATGTGCCATGATCACCATAGTTGTACCATGACCACCATAGTTGTACCATGACCACCATAGTTGTGCCATGACCACCATAGTTGTGCCATGATCACCATAGTTGTGCCATGACCACCATAGTTGTACCATGATCACCATAGTTGTGCCATGACCACCATAGTTGTGCCATGACCACCATAGTTGTCCCATGATCACCATAGTTGTACCATGACCACCATAGTTGTACCATGACCACCATAGTTGTACCATGACCACCATAGTTGTGCCATGACCACCATAGTTGTACCATGATCACCATAGTTGTGCCATGACCACCATAGTTGTCCCATGACCACCATAGTTGTACCATGATCACCATAGTTGTGCCATGACCACCATAGTTGTCCCATGACCACCATAGTTGTGCCATGACCACCATAGTTGTACCATGATCATCATAGTTGTGCCATGACCACCATAGTTGTACCATGACCACCATAGTTGTCCCATGACCACCATAGTTGTGCCATGACCACCATAGTTGTCCCATGACCACCATAGTTGTGCCATGACCACCATAGTTGTACCATGACCACCATAGTTGTGCCATGATCACCATAGTTGTACCATGATCACCATAGTTGTCCCATGACCACCATAGTTGTACCATGACCACTATAGTTGTGCCATGATCACCATAGTTGTGCCATGACCACCATAGTTGTCCCATGACCACCATAGTTGTGCCATGATCACCATAGTTGTACCATGATCACCATAGTTGTGCCATGACCACCATTGTTGTACCATGACCACCATAGTTGTACCATGACCACCATAGTTGTGCCATGACCACCATAGTTGTGCCATGACCACCATAGTTGTCCCATGACCACCATAGTTGTACCATGACCACCATAGTTGTGCCATGACCACCATAGTTGTGCCATGATCACCATAGTTGTACCATGACCACCATAGTTGTACCATGACCACCATAGCTGTACCATGATCACCATAGTTGTACCATGACCACCATAGTTGTGCCATGACCACCATAGTTGTACCATGACCACCAGTTGTACCATGATCACCATAGTTGTGCCATGATCACCATAGTTGTGCCATGATCACCATAGTTGTGCCATGACCACCATAGTTGTACCATGACCACCATAGTTGTACCATGACCACCATAGTTGTGCCATGATCACCATAGTTGTACCATGACCACCATAGTTGTGCCATGATCACCATAGTTGTACCATGACCACCATAGTTGTGCCATGACCACCATAGTTGTGCCATGATCACCATAGTTGTGCCATGACCACCATAGTTGTGCCATGACCACCATAGTTGTGCCATGATCACCATAGTTGTGCCATGACCACCATAGTTGTGCCATGACCACCATAGTTGTGCCATGACCACCATAGTTGTGCCATGACCACCATAGTTACCTTTGCTGTCCAGTCATAATGGTAGCCCAGCGTCACCCAATGCAGTTTGTGCAGAAGATCACTGTGGTTGGGCATTTTTGATACATCTTTGGATACCTCTGCCTCTGAGACGTCTTTGGACACCTCTGACACATCTTTGGATACCTCCTGAATACCTCTGGATACCACCATCTCTGCAGCACTGAAACAGATACTAATACAATGATGGCTTTAACTTCTTGTGCCTGTTTTCCAACACCTTGGACCTAACTCTCTTGGCCAGAGTCTCCCATCACCAGTCCGTACCACGTGTGCGTCAAGGTTACAGACATTTGGCTTGCACGGGTACGTGACCAGACACTGCTTCACCCAGTGGTGCTGACCTCCTTCTCGGAACGGATTCGGGATTACATACAAACCTGGATTGCGAAGAGATCAATCACGGTCACGTGAGAGTCTTTCCTGAAGCACACAGACCTGGCGCTGATGCAAGAGTAAATACTTTCCATTTGTCAACAGGTAGTAAACCTAGTTTGTGAGCAGCCAGGTTGCATGCCGACAAAGGGGCAGGCATATTTGACACACCAATCTACAAAAGCGCATATGAACGAATTGAATACAGTTATTATTAAAAAAATGACACCATTCGTAACCTGACTAGCTCCGAAGCGTTGTACATTTTCAAAATCTATTACTTCATCCGCTGCGAACTCTCCACGACTGCTCCTGAAACGTTTGAACTCCTCCTTAAACAAGTCGTCGGACATAACAATTTATATCACCCGTCGCCACCCCCGCACATTTTTGCGTGTGGATATAGTTTTTCATTTCCATTATTTTCCATATCCATGGTGGAACCACGCTACTGTAACATGCCTTTGGCGTAAGGGCGGTGGTCTTGTTATTCAGAGACACAATGAGATCACTGAAGCCCAGGACATGGATGAGCAGGTGACTCAAGACTATAAAGCTTGACCTGAGAGAGCATGGACTGCAGCAACACCAAGTTTAGACATGGAGGCTATTGATACAGCTGCCCCATCCACAGTAGCATATCAAAGATTGTAGGGGTTCCTTGGCACCTAGTCATCTCAGTAGACAGGCTTCTACATTGTGAAGCATAAGAGAATGCTGCTAGTATTGAAGTTGGCTCCATCCAGAGTGGTCTCCAGAGTGAAACATTTTAACATCATACGTTCAGACCCCAATTAGTTAGAAATAGATTAAAAGCTAAAAACATGATTGTTGGTGTTTGACACGGATACAAACCAGCGGACTACACACATAGCAACATATAAGAAAGCCTGATGCTGCAACTGGTCACTGAATGACTAGATCATACGCCTCAACTGTTCCAAACTCTTCGTTCATCCTTTTGATCCAATCTTCCTGCTCTGATGGTTCCTGGGACATGCAAACACATTAAGAGCAAGCCACACCTCCAAACCTCAGGCCAACAGTCTTTGACCACAGAAGGCATGCATGACAACAAGCAATAAATTGAGTGTATACCACATGACCCACTCGCGCACACACACACACACACACACACACACACACACACACATGCACACGCACACACACACATGCAAACACACACACACACACACACACACACACACACACACACACACACACACATGCACACACACACATGCAAACACACACACACACACACACACACACACACACACACACACACACACACACACACACACACACACACACACACACACACACACATGCAGAGCGTACTGGTGCTTTGTTTCTTGGTTTATGCCGTTGTTTTGGACCAGCATGAACCGTGGTAACAGCTGCTGATGAGCGCCAGTGCTGTCTATGTCTCTCCACATCTCTTCTCTGAGTGTGTTCTCCAATATTACAGTCTCTGGCTGTTTTAACTGGCGACAACGCAAGAGGGGTCAGTACGAGAGGGGACTCCAAAGCTTCAAACCCAAACAGGGAGTCGTGGAGTGTGTCCTTCTTGGCAGGGTAGGGTGTGGAGTGTTTGCCTGGTGAGGGTGGCAGCTCAGGAGTCTGCAGACGACCCCTGCTGCTACCCTCCGAACACACAGTCATGTCATGTGACCTTTCCCCTGAACTGACAGAAGTCAACGTGCGTTTTCTAAGGGAAGCCACTTTAGTGCTTGATCTTCCCGGGTCAGGCCCAGCATCACCATCTGGGGGGCCACTCTTCCTGTGGGAAGCCATTCTTCTGCTGCACCTTCCCGGGTCAGGCAGTAACGTAGCCACATCGACAGAGGAGTTATCTTGGACACCAGAGCCGTTAGAACCGTGTGGTAGCAAGGTCCCGTCCCCGCTATTTTGCGGCGTCTGTTCTCCTTCGGTTCTCCTAGGCGCGTCCACGCTGGCGAGTTCTGGATTTGGCGCCGCACGCTATAAGAGTCGATGATGGCAGGCTTTACCCGTTGCACGCTATTACCTGATGGGAAACGTTACCTCGCACAGCTTATACTTCTTCAACACCTGGTCCACCATTGCGTTACAGTCTTGACTGTTGTTCTCTTTGTCAATATCGGCATCTACGACCCGCACATGTAGAACATAGGTTACTATGCACATCGAGGTTTACCCCAAGCCTTGTTCGGTACGCTTAATATTTATGTTTTTATTTTTTTTTACAACCAGCTGTATGTGTACAAAACCGTGCGCTACCACACGAGGAAAACTAACGATCAACACTGAGCTTGTCTTTCCCTTCCTGGTCATGTCGTTTCTCCTCAAGCACACCTGGTTCCGCCTCTGTATGCTGTTTTCGCTTTCTTCCTGCAGCCTTCCGCCGAGGCATTCTCTCTAACAACCTCCACTTTCCCGCCAAATGATATTTTAACTCCAATTGACGAACTCCGACGTATTAATGTATTAATGGCATTGCAACCTAAAAAGTTACGAGTGCTTTGCTTGCATGGTTACAGACAGAATAAAGACGTGTTTCGAGAAAAATCTGGAGCATTCAGAAAACTCGTCAAAAACTCTGTTGAGTTTCACTTCGTATCTGCTCCCCACGTGATCCCTGAGCCAGAGAACTTGGACAAACCCGAGTGCCTGCAAGGACGAGGCTGGTGGTTCTCTACACCCAACAGAACTTATAGAGCTCTGGATAAGACCGACACATGTATTGGGTTCCAAGAATCACTTGAGCTCGTCGCTGAAGCTTTTAAAACGGCGGGTCCATTTGATGGTATCCTTGGATTCAGCCAGGGAGCCACCTTTGCTTCCATTCTATGTGCACTCCAGCGGGCTCCCGACAGTCTCTTCCGATTCAACTTTGCCGTATTTATCGCTGGTTTCAAGTCACAGTTACTCCAGCACAAGGACGCATACTCGCAATGCGTCACACTTCCAACGTTCCATACCATTGGTCTCGGCGACGCCATTATCCCTTCTCAAGCCAGCGAAGACCTTGCCAGTTGCTGCGTCAACCCTACTGTGCACAGACATGCTGGCGGGCACTACATTCCTGCGTCACCTGAACTGAAAGCTAGTCTGTCCGATTTCTTGTCCCTCATATAAATGTAAACATTTCACTCAAACACAACAGAGCACGTACATGCACACTGCGAGTAGTAAGCACTAGTCTACAACCGTCCCGTCCAGGCGAAGGGAAAAAAAAAAAAAAAAAGACTTGCACTTGAACTTCATGTAAACTTGCAGATTGTAAACAAAACAAAACTAAGAAGGAAAAGATAATGATCATCAACCCTCGTGGTTTTGTGGGAAGATGAAAGGTACCTCATTTTAGCTGTTCACTCAACTCTAATGGGAGAGTGAATGGGACTTCTTGTTCCTGAAGTGCTCTGTGACCTGACAGTGAGAGGTATAGAACATTAGCAACAACAATTCTCCCACATGAAGGGGATGGTGCTCTGCATTCTTAAATTTGAGGATGACTTTTTTTTTGAGGATGAATTGTGCTAACTGGATTGTAGTGTGAAAAATAGTGTATACATTTTTTCCCCCTTTGCAACTGTACACATGATGAAGAGGTAAGTCATTGTAGAGTCAGAAAGGTGATTACACACTTCTTTCAATGATATGCAGAAAGGAGGCTGATTTTTTTAAAATTTATCTCTCTTTGTTGCTTTGATATATACACTTTCTTCCACAGAATTCTTAATTCAATTTCATCTGGGAATAATGCATTGATTTTACACTTCCTTATATTCCATCGTGATAAGAGTGGTGTTGGTGTTGCTACATAAACCAGGTCATGATCTAGACACACCACGTTTATCAGCTTTTTATGCACATTCTAGACGAGACCACGATAGCTACTGAAACACTTGTGATTTTTCAAGGCATTTTGTTTTGTGAGGACAGTAATAAAGGTGGATAATTTGCTGTTGTCTTGAAGATCAGATGTGCCACCATGCATACACAACCTGTGCCGACAACACTCTCCATAAGCAACACCATGGAGAATACTCAATCTATTGCATCACTCACATACCTTTCCGTCTCGTGATGGCCTTCATACTTCATCTCCCTCACTTCTCTGCCTTCGTATTCAACCCTACGATCTTTATACCCACCTGACGCAGCCTCACTCGTTTCGCCATGCCCATACTCATCCTCCTTCGGGTAGTGATCTACATCCTCCATGGGCTGTTGTTCCCCAGACCCCTCCATAGTTTCATCGGGCAGGTCCCCGTAGTCACTGTGAGCAGGACTGAATGCACTGGGTTCTGCTGGCGACCTCTCGCGGCTGCGTTTCTCTGGGTACATGGGTTGCTCTTCCTCATAATGAGGAGCGGGAGGGGGAGGAGTACGATCCTCAAAGCGGCTCTCAAATGCATTGCCTACAGGCGTGTGAGACCGTTTCCTCTCCTTTGCAGGCCTCTCCTCATATCGCTCTTCTTGCGAGGACCCTTCAAACTGCTCCCTGGTCGAGGTGCTGCTGTAAGATGTCCTGCGTTGTGGGGATCTGTCACGCACTCTGGCATTAGAGTAATCCTCTGGCTTGCGATATTCCCTCTCTGGCAGTTCCTTCTCTCTCCTCTGGTAGGCTCTCGGCGCTGAACCATGATAGTGGCTGCCCTTGTCGCTGGGACGAGTGCGGTGCTCCCGATAAACCATGTCGTTTCTCTCGTGGCCTCCCTGTTCGTACTCCGATGCGTACGCGCGGCTCCGCTCGTACGCCCTTGTTTTTCTGTCGTAATCAGGAGCGGGAGCGGATGAAGAGAACGACCTCCTCGAGTGCTCTCCGCCGCCGCCGCCGTAGCGACCCCTGCCCCCCTCACGTGATGACGGGTACTGGTCGCTCTGCTCGACGCGACCTCTTGCGTACTGATGCCCCCCACCACTGCTGTAACCAGACCCCTCGGCGCGGTAGCCGCCCCTTCCCCGCGCGGGGAACACAGGCGCGGGCGACGTTCTGCCGCGGGAACTGGACGCCGGTCTGTGCGTCGGTGGAGGAGTACGATCCGAGAACCTAGTGTAGCCGCCTCCAGAACCGCCGTTGTTGTAATCTCCTCTCCCGTAGCCACGATTGCTCTGATAGGAACCTCGGCCTCTACCATAAGGCGCTCCACCCCCTCTACCCTGAGAAGACGGTCCGTAGTCGTCCCTATCCCGACTGTGGTAGCTTTTCTCGCCCCTGTCCGCATACCTTTCCGTGTACGCGTTGCTCCTCGCTTCGCGGTATTCGGATCGCCCTCCGTCTCGGGAGTTGCGCGGGACGTCCTCGTCGAACCTCGACGGTCGCTCGGGGGGAGGAGGAGACGAATCCCCACCGCGAGGCCTGTAGCCGCCGCCTCTGCTGGAGGTGTTGGATGTGTACGCTCCTCGACCCCCTCTGCCTCTGGGTGCTGCGAAGTTGTTTCTCTGACTGCGCTTATCGTCAATGGGTGACAGCTTAACTTCCACCTTCATCCCACAGACCTTGCCTCCATCGAGGTGGCGGACAGCATCCTCTGCGTCTTTGAAATTCTCAAAGAACACGTACGCAAAGCCTGGGGGGTTGTCGGCCACCCACACATTGGTCAGGTTGCCAAATTTACCAAACACCCTCCAGAGTTCGCCCTTCTCCCCTCGGTCCTGCAAGTTATTCACACAAACTCTTGGCACTGACACTGGAAGAGAGAGGTTGTAACAGTGAATCAAGCTTTGCAATGGAAATAAGGTTATTTGCTTACTTCTTTCTCAACAAAGGATTACCCAAAACTGAAATTAGTTCCACACACAGCTAGGCGCCATATTAAAGTAAAGCACGAGACTGATTCTCGATTATGTGCAAATTACGGAACCGTCCACGTGTTGTCCTCCGCCCCTTTTTCATGTTCGGCGTAATGCTGAGGCAACTAGTTGGCGGAACTTTGCACCAAATGTATCGCCATCAATTTGATATTTAATTTTTTTCGCCAACAGGTCTGCCACGTATTTCAGTGTATAGAGAGATAGAGAGGGAGGAGGCGCAGGTTGGGCTCCAAATATATTGATGTCAATAAATAAAATCGCCGTTTATATTAAAGCCGTTAATTTAACGATCTAGAGACTTCTGCCAATATGGCCAATTCAGGGCTGGCGGAAGCTCTTTAGGATTGGTCCGGCGAGAGGTTGGAAGTTTACAGCAAGGGGGTATGGGAGAGCGCTGTAAGCTCCCCCATCGGCCCCAGCCGCTTCGCAACTTTCGCACTTTTTAAGTCAAAAAACATAGCATTTGCATCGTGCAAATGATCAGCATTATTACATTTACAGCATGTTGTAATAAACAGTATATATACAAAACAATGTCAGAATTTACCAAATATATGTGATCTATGTTCGTTACCAGAAACAAAGTCGTTGGCAATTGATGTCAAGTCCATGTCATCCAAACTCTCTTTATATATGCTAGCAATCATGAAGTGATTCAACCGTTGCTGGTTCACAGTGGCTCGCAGATACCCTTGTAAGATAAAATGTTAAGCTCACTGATTGTCGTGGTCAGTGCTATGACGGAGCATCAAATATGAGTGGAAGCAGACGAAGCGTAGCTGCACAGATCTGTGCATGGTGATCAGTGAGAAGAAGGCCCTCGACACTCACTGTTATGGACATGCTCTCAATCTTGCCGTCAGTGATATTACATTCGTTTTGGATGTCATGGGATGTATATACTTGTTTGTTTTCTTGGCCATCCAGAGTTTGAGATCAGGGCAATCTACACTTAACAGAGAGACAACAGTACGCAAGAGTTGCTATATCTTCATCAACTAGGTTTCGGAAAGGTAGTCCTTGTCGTGCAAGAGACCTGATACCTTCAAGAACCTTAAGAAACATTTTCTTGCACTGTTCCGTCAGCCCTGCAATTGCAAATCGCTAGGGTGGCTCGCGTACACGCCCCCTCCTCCGCCCCTACGTACCCGAACTAATTACATTCATAGCATTCAAAGTATCGATAATTGTATGAAACTGTGACAACTGAAAGTGTCTTGTCTCCTACCCAGTGTACTGATGAAGGATAAAGGTCGGCTAAATAAATACGAATGCGTAAAAATAATAATAGCAAACTCGCTGAATCAATACCGGCAGTTACAAAAAATGCACTAATAGGCGCTTAATTGTATCAGTACTTCAATGTACTGCCATTGTGCGTCCCACTATTGTAGTGCGAATAAGCAGCTAGTCAGATTTTGTGGAAGCTGGGTTTCTTCTGTGGGGGGGGCAATTACCAAGGAGCCAGTGGTCAGAGAGGCTGATGTTACTACTGGAGATGATGGTGGATAAGAGGTGCATGGCAACCACAGGTGGAGGCATCATTTGACATCAAGGTCATCGCCGACATTGATGCAACCGTTCACCCGAATCATGGCTTCAATAGAGGAAGTGGTGATCCGACCGTGGCTCGGTGCTGGGCGAAACCCCACTTGTGATGCCAGTAGATGGACAAGATAGAACATTAAACAACAACAACAAAAAAAAAAGATTCACATTCAACCTGGCACAAATGGGGAATTAGGACAAGTCTGGGTATCCAGTTTTGTGTTTGAGAGGCTCACGTGTGAAGTGGAGCAGTGGACTTGGGTTTGATGACCTCACTTTATCGGTACTTTTCCTGTTGTGATTTCAGGTTTGTTTGCATTTCGCTGGTATAAATAAATAAATTACCCATACCACCTAAGTTATTTGAAGGGTCAGTTACTTTTTCAGGGTATTAAATTTTGCGCTTTCAGCCACAACCGAAATGTATTACAATGATGATTGCAAGCGCATGCGCATGCACCTACATTAGGGGAGGAGGCAGGAGCTACACAATATTAACCGCGTTAATATACCTATAGGGATAGGGGGAGTGGCACGTGGGTGTCATGCACAGACTTGGAACGGATCGGAATTCGAGTGCTACAAAAAGATGCTTGGAGCTGACAAAACAACGGATAACACTGGCCTGCGTGCAGGGTTTACTATCGGAAGAGTGATCAATGTCTTCATCATTTTGATCTTCCTAGCTTCGCTTATTTCTTCGCTTGTCGTAATAGGGGCATTGACTGACCTCCATCGAAGTGTAAGCACGGCTTCTATTGCTATGTTGTGTATCAGTGAGACACGTTTCCTCCTCACCTCACTACCAGGTCCTGGGTGACCCTAAGTACCAAATCCACAACTTCAATTATACAAACAGCTCGGCCATTCCACACTTCTGCGAGCTTTATTCCAGCTTCAGTGCTTCAGCGTCAGCGAAGTCCAATTTCACCTTCAACAGCCAATATAGCTGTGAGTTCATCATAGCGACGAACGCCATACTGTTTGTGGCCGATGTGGTGCTTGTGGTGGTCGCGGCCATCCGTATTATTCTAGCTCTCAAGTGAGTGTGTGTAAACGTACATTTAAAAGCATACGTGTCTCTCGCGCTCCAACCTCCCAATTCCAAACACAGCCTCCACTGCACCGTTTTTGTCGAATTTGGCGCTCTGTTCGTGGCGACCGTTTTCGCTTTTGTACTTGGAGTGGCCTTGTCTATCGGAGTGGATATCACCTGCGACGCGGTGGGGAAATTTTACAGTTCAGGGTACGGTACTATAGTAACGGTCGCGGAGATATTGTCTCTGGTAGTAGACGGATCCAAGGAACTGAATTGTCACGTGTGCTCTCTGATCTGTTTTACAGCTGCACGGACAAGCCTCTTCCCTTCACTCAGGTGGACTTCTATCCTCTCTTAAATGCCACCCAGGTAAAGATCACTGGCCCAGCTTGCCATTGACATTAAACCACTACTTAGAATCCATGACCACATCACCTTTGACCTTTCTTCACCCTCCACCTACTCGCACACACACACACACACACACACACACACACACACACACACACACACTATGCCAGGCTGCCATGTGGTTCAATTTCTTGTTCCTCTTTATTCTCACTGTCATCTTTGTTGTGCGCTATGGTTCTATACCTGAGGAGACAAATGAGGGGTAGGGGTGGGCCACTGCAGCAAGCCTCACAGGAAGAATATGCTCCCATACTTGACGACAAGAGCAAGGATGCCGGCATGATCAGACCTGTGTGAAGAACTGTCTAGCAACTGTGTAGTAGATGTGCTATAAGAAGAGTGTGTTTTAGCAAATTTATTGTGTTCATTGCCTATGCTGAGAGTGTCTATTGCAAATGATTTATACAATAAACAATACTCCAGAGTTGGTTGCTGGGATGCATGATGGTGAGCTGTGTAGGACTTAAGTCCCACTCTGTTCTGATACCTTCTTCCAAGCTATCTATAAAAAGGAACATGGTTACGTGCAGCACCCACACACACATGGCTCTAACATCTAACAACAGCCTCAGCATCGCATTCTCAGCCTCCTCCTGAATATCTGCAGACAATTCAACTTCTGTAGCATCCAGTCGAAGGCAAGAGGTCTAGAAGCTGTAAGCATATGTCATGCATTAGCTCACAAAGTGAGACATAGACAAGCTTATTGTCCTGAACAAGTGGTACACTTACATCGACAGCACACATGATGGTCTCAGGTGATCTGGTTGAGCCGCCTGTCTGTGTAAAGACAAAACATGCAATGATGGGTCACACTCTCTTTGCCAATTGTGTGTACCTTCTCTTCCTCAAGGTAACAGATCTCCTGTGTGACAGCTGCAGCGAGCACAGAATTTGAGTTGATGGATGGACTGTGGTCACTCATCCGGTGCCCATTGTCACTCTGTGTGTTTGCAGGCGTGCGTCCCTTGAAGGAAAGCCTGAAAATGATGTGGGTGCTCTAGTTCTGTCTCTGGAGCCAACATTGGTGGAGAAAGGGTGTCATGTAGATGTGTCTGTATTTGTGATATGTGTATGTGGGTGTGTATGTGTATGTGTGTGTGTGTTGTGTGTGTGTGTGTGTGTGTGTGTGTGTGTGTGTGTGTGTGTGTGTGTGTGTGTGTGTGTGTGTGTGTGTGTGTGTGTGTGTGTTGTAGGGGTTAGAACATCTGCAGAAGGCCAAGACACATGGGATGTGCTCTCTCATACCTGCATCTCCTCCCCCTTCTGCTGTGCTGGAAGGGCTCCAAGGAGGTGGGCTGCAGATAGAGACTGAGTGGAGGCGGGACGGTTATTAATCTTAACATTTAATAACCATTGCCACTACGCACAACAGAGTGTCTCTTCCAGCGCTCACCTTTGATAGCTCCAATTTCTCAGACTCCAGTCTCTCTATTCGTTGCTCCAGCTGCTCAATGCATTGTTCTGGGTCAGAGCCGCGAAGCCGTTGTAGTTGACCTTGCCATGGTAACCTCTTGTCGTTGAGAGCGATGACGTTGGTGGCTCCTCGGAAGCGGGGAACCCCCGCGTCCAGCTGTTCATTGAGTTCAAGCGCGCACAGGACATGTAGGGGTAACCCCTTTGAAGCGGGACGCTCAGAGGGCGGGCTCGGCTCAACCTCAACATCGCCTGCCGCAGCGTGAAGTTGGTCAAGGTAAAGACATACCTCCTTGAGGTCTTCGTTTTCCGCCTGCAGAGCGCGAAATTTGTCTTCCAGGGTCTGCAGTTTTACTACAAAGGAATTATTTCACCCTTGTAGAAGAGAGCCGTATATTTTCCGAATTCTTGCCACTCTGCAGCTAGACGCCTGGTCTTTTGCCTTTCGTCGTCCACAAAGCAACATATCTCCTTGAGCTCCTGGTTAGTGTGCAAAAGTCGACTATTCTCTTCCTCTAAAGCCGTTATCCGGCTCCGTGAAACAAGCGAGGTATCCTCCATTTGCTTAGCCCCTCCCCTTAAATGTGAGTCATCGTCCCCAGACTTACTTTTAGGATCTCGTTCTAACTCATCTGGTCCCCAGACCTTGTTACATGGCGATGAATGACATTAGCAACCTTAGAAAAGGGTGTGGGAGCACGTGCTAAGTCATTACGCATAGGGAGGAGAATGAAGTTGCTATTGATTCTAGCTGCAGTGATCATACTGGCAATCGCTCAGTCGCCATGTCGTAAGTCCCTAAATCCAGCATCTCTGCATTCGAATACAATAAATCTCTCAACCAGAGTCCCCTCCCCTCTGGCAGGGCAAAGTGATCGAGGTAATGCGGGAAGAACACTCGAACGTTCGCGTTTGTTATCTATCCTTCGTGCATAGTTCGACCCATCTCAGGCCTTCGCAAGGAGGTCCGACATTTTCTACGACCAAGCTAACTCACGGCTCGCCCTTTACGACGACGTCTCGTACCAGGGTCGCGAGACATACACCTTCGACCTGTTCTTCTACGCCAAGGCTGTAAGAAGCGTGCTGCTAATTTTTTAACTCGTTTTTCATCTTAAAATAATAATAAAAATCTCCACACAACTCGTGCTACTCTTGTGCTGCAGAAATATTACAGCTTGAACCTCCAGACCCAAGCTTGCACGATTGGGCCACTCAATGGTTCGTTTCCAGTTATCGGAGTGCCTCCAGGATCCAACCTAACCGGCCAGTTCTACATTGGAGTGACGGGAGTTCTAAATGACTACGTGTTGGTGAACCGCTACGAGGATTACAACGGTAAGCCTCTTGTTAATTCAAAAAGGCGGAGGTTTGACGCGCGGGATCATTGCGTTAGGTAACTATTTGGGCAGCTGGACGAACGCTGGCTGTGCCCCTGTTGCCGCATTCGTCAACACCACCAAGTACGGAAATATATTTTTCAAGTAAGCTTGTGGTTAAAAAAAATAATGTGCCCGTTTCACTTATTTTCCTTCGTCTCGTGGCATATCTAGCTTCTTCGATATCCAGCTTGGCCTTGATCCAAACGTATTCAGCATCCCTAAGCAGTGTGCCTGAGTTAGTGGACTGTTTGTTGTGACAAACTGCCTCCTTTGTAAATGAAGTGTTGTTATAATAGTGATGACAAATGGAACAATGTGGTCTGCGATGTGATGATTATAAACATTATTGGGAGGCAGTCAGCATACAGGCGATCTGATAGACCATAAAGGTGCAACTGCTTCCTTCAGTTGTTGTGGTGACAATTGGAAACAATAAAGATGCGATGATTATAAATTTTGGGGGCGGAATGGTTGACATGTGATCGTCATGCATGTAACTCGGGCGCATGCGCGTTATTATTTATTACACTCTCGTGATTAAACACACAAAGATGAAGACTATTCTGCTATTGGCTTCGCTTGTTGTCTTTTCTGTGGCTCAATTCTGCAGTGAGTCGTAGAATAGCTGCAGTAATCCAGAAACAAAACGCTTCTCTTTATTCCAGTATCCCCGCCTCTGTGGCAAGCAAAAATTTTCGAGGTAAATATCGCTTTGCATAATGTTTGAGCTCAAAGCTATCGTCCAAACACAGGCGGATCCCAGCAAGCAGTTCGGCAGGCGGGCAGATATTTTCTACGACCAGCAGAACCAACGTCTAGCCCTGTTGGACGATGTATACTACGAGGGACGAGAGAACTACACGTTTGACCTCCTTTTCTTTGGTCAATCTGTACGTATGCTGCCTCGATCGCGTCGTCACCAGCCTTAACGCTTCGTGTGCCCACATGTGCAGAAATTCTACAGCGTGAACTTGGTGACCAAAGTATGCACCATCGGAGCCCTTCGCGAGCCTTTCCCTGTGATCGGCCTGCCCCCGGGTTCCAACGCCACCGGAGAGTTCTACATCGGTGTGAGTGGTCTTCCCGACAACTACGTCCTTATTGATCGCTATGAGGACTTCGACGGTCAGTCATCTATTTTATGTCCATACTTTCACATGCTCGCATCGCTTTGCCTTTGCAGGAAGATACGTAGGCATGTGGACCCGTCTTGGTTGCGCTCCCGTTGCGACTTTCATTAACTCTACCCGTTACGGCAACGTGTTCTACGAGTAAGTTGCTTGCTCCCCGATATTGCTCGCTTATGAAATGGAATTCTTGCACACAGGTTCTTCGACTTTCAGTTGGGGATCTTCGACCCTAATGTGTTTTCTATTCCTCAGGAATGCTTGTAAACCTGCTGCTAGCGGCGAATACACGATAATTTACTAACGATGTTTGTCATTGTGAAGTCTGTACTATTACGTAACAATGGCCCGCCGCAATTGATTACCCGCGCTAGCGCCCGCTGTTACTAGTCAACTCGTTGTTTCAGTGCGAAAAGGGTAATCACAATAGCAGCTGAACAAGTACCACAAAACATATCCACCGCGCTTACAACTCCCTACACCTCCAGCTCGTTATTGGACACAGACGTATCATAACCCCCCCACGAAGGGGATAACTGGACTCATAGAAGAGTGGGGATGTTAGCAGATTGCATGTACGCTTGCAAGTACTGCAACACATCACTGCTCAGTCCGCTCGAAATCAACGTCTGCAGCTTACCAGGCTCCTTCGAGGACAGCTGGTGCAAGCACTGTGCCAGGTGTTTTTTGGTGTCCGGGGCATACCCGGCAAAAGGGTCATGCTCCTTGACCCCAGCAAACATCAGCTGCGAGTAAGACGCTTGGTATCCAGGTGTGTCCTCGATCTCCACAAAATGTTCGTCCTCGGGGATCGTGCTGTCCTCAGGAAGCTCGAACAGCTTGACCAGGGTCTGAAGGAGAGGCGCCCACAGCAAGACGTAGGGCTCGGAGAGCATGGCTGGGGTCTCCGTCAGCATTTTGGTTATCCCAACAGCACAAATCCTCCTCTCCACCTGCCCTCCCACCTTCTGGACGTCTGGGATAAACAGCTTCTCGACCACCATTCCAAAGAGCTTTGGCTGGATGGAATCGACTAGCTCAACAAGGGCCACACCTCCAAATTTCCCAGCGTAGAGAGAGAAGAAGACGAGCAAACCTTTTACGTATTTAACGGTCTTGCTGCTCTGCAGGACGCTGGAAGAGGATGACAAAGATGTTTTTGATGAATGGTGCCAAATCCACTTGTTTAATACTTTCAATCAACGTCTCTATAAGGTAGAATCCTTCATGATCGTTTGTTTTGGACGCGATCAGTTTTTGGAACACTCCAAGAACGGCAGAAAGCTTATCCCCAGAAATAATGGCAGGACACTTCTCAATGAAAGCTCGCAGCAGTCGGACCAGAGCCGCAATGTTGCCTGTGCGTTCCCACAATGCAGGGGTAAGAAGCAGAGGAAAGATGACCATATAAGGAGGAGGGATGGGAGAAGGTCGCAGCTCAAGCATCAAGGACAGGATCTGGAAGACATAAGGAACAAACTCGCTCACATCACGCACCAGAATGCTTTCAATAATGGGGAACAAGGCAGCCTCAAATGTTTCAATCTTATTATCAGCCTTCCCAGTGTACCTGATGATACAGCAGATGGACTCAAAGAGGTAATGGTTGAAGTGAGGCTTGGTTGGGTTCAGACTAACAGCTGCCAACTTGGTCGACAGCTCCTTGAGGAGTATCTCCGAGTAAGGCACGAGATTGTCCTTCATGGTGGACATGGAGCGGAGAATGGCCTTCATGACATACTCGTTCTGTTGGGACGTCTCGAACTTCAACGCCGCAAAGAGATTCACAAGCAGTCCCTCAAAGTGGGGCTTGATGTCCTCCGGACGCATCACCAGGCTCCCGGCGCTATCTCGCAGCACTAGCAATTTCTCCAAGCAGTGGGCTGCGTAGGTGTGAACCACGTGACTGGACGAGGTCAGGTGGATGCCCATGAGCGGGACCACACCCACCAGGATGTCTCGCGGAAGGACGCTGCGGAAGGTGACAACGTAGCGGATAGCGTCAGCCTTCAGGACGGGCTGCTCGTTAACGGCTGCTCGATGGAGATCCGGGAGACACTGCGACTGAAATATGTCCGCCACGTTCACAAGCTCGCTCGTCTTTGTGGCGCCATGCTTTGTGGTCTTGGAGCGCGTTGCTATGGCGGCGATGAGGTACAAGGCCGAGTCTTTGGACCTCCAATTGCCGACGGGATTCTCGGCGTAGTTCTGCAGCAGAGTGGTGATGTAGGTGCTGAATATCTCTATGACGGGGGGTCTCGAAGAACTTGCACAGGCCTCGTACCAGGTTACACGCGGAGTGCCTCCTCGTGCCAACGTCGGACCCTTCCAGGTCCCTGTGCACGTACTCCTCTGGGTTGTCCTCAAACAACTCTTCGTCCGCCTCGCGGAACTGAAGGTTCGGGAGGATGACTTTCTCGCAGATGCTCTGCAGGGTGGATGGGTTAGCAAACAGGTCCTTGTAGGCTGGACGCTCCGACACGGATGCGAGGAACTCGAGCGCGTTGCTCACCAGTCCGTCGTGCTTCGGCTTGATGTCGGTGGTAACGAGCAAGTTCCATATCGCCTGGACGAACTTGGGGAGGTAGCCAGAGAAGTCCTCGTCGTACTTCTGTGCAAACATGGCCACAGTCTCACATATCTGGGACTTGAGGAGCTCCAGGGAGCCCGGTTCCGTGTCATCGTCGCTTTCGACCAGCTTGTTGTCCGTGGTGAGAAGGTCGTGGAAGTGGTTCATCCAGGGCTCTAAGTTCTTGTCGGCAAACTGGTCAGGGAGGTCTTGGGCAGTCAGGCTGTGGAAGACCTTGGCAATAAGGAGGAGGGAATTGAAGAGCACCTGGAGTGCTTGGGAGTTCTGAGCGTGCTGGGGCACCAGCTGGATGGTGGAGTGGAACAGCTCCGTCAAGGGAGCTGCAAAACTCTCCAGCACTATCTTTATCTCAGCCCACAGCTGCTGGGATTGGAACTCGTGCCGATATCGCTTGGTGAGCGAATGGGCAGTTCTCAGGACTCCGTTGATCTGATAGAAGTCTCCACTACGAAAATGGCTGACCATTTCTGGTATCAGGTCTTTCCAGTTTCCAGGGAAGTCTTCCTGCCCGATAATTGTGATGGCGTCGCTGAGCTGCCGCTGAATAGATTCTGGGTTTTTTAGCATAAGTCCCACAATGGTCCTCTTGATGAATTCTCGATCTTCTGAAGAAATTTTGTTCGGCTGGTCCTCAACGATTCGCCAATTACGCTTGACAAAATTCTTGAAATTAATGGCCGCTGCGAGACGAAGGCGCATGTCTACCGTTGCTCCATCAGCTATCTGCATGAGTAACATGCCATAGCCCGAAGTACCTTCCAGCTGCATTAGTTTCTCTTCAGAAGGCTTGCGAATATCATACTTCTCAGATAGCGTATGTCCGAGGCACTCGGCAAGAGCTTGGATATTATCCATTTTATCTGTAAGGAAACAGATAATGCTACTGTTAGTGCACTTGTCTTACTAGTTGGATATAAATGGTGCCGCTTGAGAGAACGACGCGCATGCGCCTGCCGCTCACCGGGATTCTAAACGAAGCGCACCACTGACCTCCCCGTTGACCTCTATGTTTGGACAGATGGCCGTGAGGGATGCCTTAGGTGTACTCAACGGCGCGCTGAAGGTAGCGTCAGCAGTTTGCAGCACTGTGAGTGTAGACGTCCAGAGAGCTATGAAATCTTCGACGCTATTACCTGGAGTGAGCCAAAAGCCTCTGGAGGAGTTTAATTGGGACTCTTTTGGAGCAAATTCATTTACGTACCTAAATGGTCTCACAAACATCAACAATGACTCTAACAGGAACCTTCAGGAACCATTCCCTGTAACACTTGCAAACCCACCAGGGGCAGTGGGTGAAGTGACAGACGGAATGACAGGTCTCCCATTCATGCAAGCATCCACTCCATTCTTTGATGGGTTAGGCCTCAGGAAATACCATACTTTTGCGCGACACCGCTGCCCAGGCACCATTGCGAAACCTCGCACCTTTCATACCGCTGTGCTGTTATTGGACACGACAACTCGTACGGGGGACTCCCCCACTTCCCACGATCCGCAAGGCAGCTTTACAACTGAACAGAAGGTTTATTTGGGTGTAGATTGGCGTCTCGATAAGTGTGTCTATTGTCTATTTGTATCATCTCTGAACGCAGTTAAGTTCAAGGTCCAAGGAAAGAGCCGTACCTGCGTCGAGAATTGGGAGAATGGCCAGTTTCGGAGGTACGGAAGAGAAGGGAGCGAGTTTGTTCATTCTTACACAGTCCACCTCCCCCGTTGGTAGGGCTGGTAGCGGGTCTAGGAATAGGAACAGCTGCTGAGGTAGCCAAGAGAGTCCTGGAGGGGGGAGAGGCCAGAGGTAGAAGGAATGCTCTTCTTACAGAAGCCAACATCGAGAGGATCGTGAATACTCTCTGTAGGGTCAGGGGAGCTGCCCTCAAGTTTGGCCAGATGCTAAGCATGGAAGGTAGGTTGTAGTTTGTCTCATGGGATAGGGTTGGCCATGCTATCTCAAGGGTAGGTCATGAAGGGTTGGCCATGCTATCTCAAGGGTAGGTCATGATACCATATTGAAATTTGAGGGCTACACTTTGAATAACAATAACTGCATCTATGGAGAGGTAGGGGAGTCTTGATTTTAGTAACAGCATCATGTCTTAATCCTAGTGTGAATACATTTCTCATCACGTCATAAGGGTACTCACCTCTTCATACCATCACATAAGGGTACTCACCTCTTCATACCATCACATAAGGGTACTCACCTCTTCATACCATCACATAAGGGTACTCACCTCACTTCATACCATCACACCACTCCCACCCATCAACCTGATATGTATCTCCTCTGGAACAGATGGCTCATTCCTCCCACCTGAGGTGCAAGAGGCATTTGAGAGAGTACGCAACAATGCAGACTACATGCCCACCAAACAGATGAAGGTGATTGGGTGGCCCATCATGTGCGTGGATGAACTGCCGTGTGATGCATTGTGTGTGTCAAGACCAATCGTGTGATATGTTTTGTGTGCTAAGGTCTTAGTCATGTGATGCATTGTGTGTGCCAAGACCAATCGTGTGATATGTTTTGTGTGCTAAGGTCTTAGTCATGTGATGCATTGTGTGTGCCAAGACCAATCGTGTGATATGTTTTGTGTGCTAAGGTCTTAGTCGTGTGATGTTGTTGGCTAATGTTGGTCGCATGCATCATTGCTTGCCTTGATCATGTGATACATCATGTGATACATCATGTGCTTGAAGACCTTCCTTCTCTCAAACCATTGACAAACTTGTAGGCAGTACTGGACTCTGAGCTAGGTCCTAACTGGCGCTTGATGCTTAGTGAATTTGATGACAAGCCACTTGCAGCTGCCTCCATTGGACAGGTACACAAAGGTGTGCTTCTTGATGGACGAGAGGTGGCTATCAAGATCCAGGTAGAGTCTACTTTTAGCAGCTTGGAGGGGGATGGGGAGAGGGTGAAAGCATGCATAGCCTTAGAGTAACAGAATACATTCCATAAGACAGAGGTACCCTGCAATTGTGTGTCAAATGGGTCCAGCCACCCATCGACCACAACTGGCTATGCTGAGTCTTCCAGGTCTCTCCTCTGATGCATGATCCCTTGCTGAGTCTTCCAGGTCTCTCCTCTGATGCGTGATCCCTTGCTGAGTCTTCCAGGTCTCTCCTCTGATGCGTGATCCCTTGCTGAGTCTTCCAGGTCTCTCCTCTGATGCGTGATCCCTTGCTGAGTCTTCCAGGTCTCTCCTCTGATGCGTGATCCCTTGCTGAGTCTTCCAGGTCTCTCCTCTGATGCGTGATCCCTTGCTGAGTCTTCCAGGTCTCTCCTCTGATGCGTGATCCCTTGCTGAGTCTTCCAGGTCTCTCCTCTGATGCGTGATCCCTTGCTGAGTCTTCCAGGTCTCTCCTCTGATGCGTGATCCCTTGCTGAGTCTTCCAGGTCTCTCCTCTGATGCGTGATCCCTTGCTGAGTCTTCCAGGTCTCTCCTCTGATGCGTGATCCCTTGCTGAGTCTTCCAGGTCTCTCCTCTGATGCGTGATCCCTTGCTGAGTCTTCCAGGTCTCTCCTCTGATGCGTGATCCCTTGCTGAGTCTTCCAGGTCTCTCCTCTGATGCGTGATCCCTTGCTGAGTCTTCCAGGTCTCTCCTCTGATGCGTGATCCCTTGCTGAGTCTTCCAGGTCTCTCCTCTGATGCGTGATCCCTTGCTGAGTCTTCCAGGTCTCTCCTCTGATGCGTGATCCCTTGCTGAGTCTTCCAGGTCTCTCCTCTGATGCATGATCCCTTGCTGAGTCTTCCAGGTCTCTCCTCTGATGCGTGATCCCTTGCTGAGTCTTCCAGGTCTCCCTCTGATGCGTGATCCCTTGCTGAGTCTTCCAGGTCTCTCCTCTGATGCGTGATCCCTTGCTGAGTCTTCCAGGTCTCTCCTCTGATGCGTGATCCCTTGCTGAGTCTTCCAGGTCTCTCCTCTGATGCGTGATCCCTTGCTGAGTCTTCCAGGTCTCTCCTCTGATGCATGATCCCTTGCTGAGTCTTCCAGGTCTCTCCTCTGATGCGTGATCCCTTGCTGAGTCTTCCAGGTCTCTCCTCTGATGCGTGATCCCTTGCTGAGTCTTCCAGGTCTCTCCTCTGATGCGTGATCCCTGCATTGTGACTCAACACAATGGAACACCTGCTTAGAGGCAGGGCAGTCTTCTAATTGCACCTGCTTAGAGGCGGGGCAGTCTTCTAATTGCACCTGCTTAGAGGCGGGGCAGTCTTCTAATTGCAGACCATCCTATCTTGCATGCTCATGTCAAAGAATTGCTACACATGGGTTATGTGTTGCTAGTAGCTGCTGGAAAGGGGAGGAGGAGGTAGCAAGAAAAGGAGGAAGTACCTGGAAGGGGAGGAGGAGGTAGCGGGAAGGGGAAAAGGAGGAGGAAGTACCTGGAAGGGGAGGAGGAAGTAGCGGGAAGGGGAAAGGGAGGAGGAAGTACCTGGAAGGAGGAAATGCAGTACTACTGAGTGTAACGATGACCTCTCACCCAGTTGACTGCTTAATGTTAAATCGACGGACCATCAACACATAGACGTAATCATTCAAAATCATCTACCCGTAGACACTAGTTCAGAGCAATTTTTGGGTATTAATATCGTCCAAAAAATATTGATTTTCTTACTGAGCCATCTAAACAGGTCAAGCAACACGTGGGTAGGTAGCATTACTCCATCGCTATATATGATACTACATAAATTGTCTACGCATAGATGATATGCGTCTACGTGTAGATGGCGATTTAACATTAAACTCACGAAGTGTCTAACCCATAACATTGCCATTCCTTGCTGCAGTACCCAGGTGTGGCTCAGAGTATCAACAGTGATATAGACAACATAGTCACCATCCTCCAGCTGTGGAACGTAGTACCCGAAGGTATGCAATGAGATCAGGAGGGTAGGCAAGATCGGTGTGCTAGAGGGTAGGCAAGATCGGTGTGCTGGAGGGTAGGCAAGATCGGTGTGCTGGAGGGTAGGCAAGATCGGTGTGCTGGAGGGTAGGTGTAAGGTGAGCTGATCAAATGGTGGCTTATTGCAGGGCTGTTTCTTGAGGCAACTGCAGCTGTTGCAAGGAGGGAGTTAGAATGGGAGACAGATTACATCCGGGAAGCTGAATGTTGTGAAAGATTCAGGTAGTGGTGTTGTATCCATATATAGTAATTGTCATTTGCATGTAGGTATGTTATGCCTGTAATGGTTACACTTGTGTGTGTGCTTGTTGTGTGGTGTGTCTGCATGCATGTGTGTGTTTGTTGTGTGGTGTGTGCGTGTGCGTGTGTGTGCTTGTTGTGTGGTGTGTCTGCATGCATGTGTGTGTGCTTGTTGTGTGGTGTGTCTGCATGCATGTGTGTGTTTGTTGTGTGGTGTGTGTGGTGTGTGTGTTTGTTGTGTGGTGTGTGTGTGTGTTTGTTGTGTGGTGTGTCTGTATGCATGTGTGTGTGCTTGTTGTGTGGTGTGTCTGCATGCATGTGTGTGTGTTTGTTGTGTGGTGTGTGTGTGTTTGTTGTGTGGTGTGTGCGTGTGTGTATTTGTTGTGTGGTGTGTCTGCATGCATTTGTGTGTGTTTGTTGTGGACATGTGTTTATGTGTATATTTGTAAGTGATGCAACATTTCAACTTCCACCAGAAAGCTACTGGAAAGTGATCCATACTTTGTTGTGCCTCATGTAGTCAAGGAGATGAGTTCCAAGCATGTAATCACCACAGACCTCGTTCATGGGGTTCCATTGGACCGGTGCAAGGACCTCGACCAGGATGAAAGAAATATGGTATGTATAGCTTGTGTGTATGTGCAGAGGTCAGTTGTACTGTGAACTTTGTTACAGATAGCCATGAAGATTCTCACTTTGTGTATGCGTGAGCTGTTTGAGTTTCGCTTTATGCAAACAGACCCTAATTGGTCTAACTTCTTTTACAACAAAACAGACAAAAAGGTGTGGCAGCATTGTGTGTATGTGTGGGGGGGTGGGGAGAGGGAGGGGCCAACTGAGCTATTTAGCACATGAATGATAACCTAACTGAAAAGTCACAGTGGCATCTGATGACCTACCCAGTGGCATCAGGTATGTAACTGATGACCCAGTGGCATCATCTAGGTATGTAACTGATGACCCAGTGGCATCAGGTATGTAACTGATGACCCAGTGGCATCAGGTATGTAACTGATGACCCAGTGGCATCTAGGTATGTAACTGATGACCCAGTGGCGTCAGGTGCATGTAACTGATGACCCAGTGGCATTAGGTGCATGTAGCTGATGACCCAGTGGGCATCTAGGTGTGCAGTATTGACATCCCAGCAGCTAGTCACATGACCTCGTTAACACAGTTGTATCTTCTGGATTTCGGTGCTTCCAGGGAATACCCAAAGAAATTTGCAGATAACTTTTTGAGGGTAAGCTATAAGACTGACCTACCCACTGACACTTTATCTCATACGAATGCACCTCGGCAGGTGGTGCATGGCGCTGCCACCCATGACAGAGATGAAATATTGAGGAGCTCCAAGGACCTAGGCTTCTTAACAGGCTACGAATCAAAGGTGTGGGTACTCCTCCTTGAGAACGATCTAGACACACAGCATTAAAGCATTCCATTCCTCTAGACCCTCATCGATGTTCACGTCGAGGCAGTTACCATTCTGGGTGAGCACTTCTCAAACGTTGGACAGTATGACTTTGGTGCTCAGGACAGCATAAAGCGTATTCACAAGGTACTCCCCATTCTCCTGAAGCATCGCCTGACCCCGCCTCCTGACGAAAGCTACTCTGTACAGAGGAAGTGGGCGGGTGCGTTTCTCCTGTGCGCCAGGCTTGGGGCCGTACTGGACTGCAAACCTATATTTGATCAGATATACAGTCAGTACAAGTTTCTTGAATAAAGGAATCGTATTACGGTATTATTGTATGTGCTCTGTGTTGAGTCTATATCTGTACCTGTTCAGTGGACTGCAAATGTATATTTGAGGACACTACGACAGGTGTCACTTCCTCCACCCCCTGATTACAGCAATGATCAGTAATGTTGCATTAAAAAAAAAAAACCCACATTGCACAAACACATTGACATACACACACATAGGAGGAGGAGGTGGCCACAGGGAATACAACATAGCAATGCTACGAACTGTCACAAAAACATCTGAAGGGGTGGGTGGGGGGGGGGGGGGGCGCTGAGAACGGTGGACATTTACAAGGGGGAATAGATGCACGAGCTTCTGATATTAGTGGAGCAGGCTGCAGAAGTATGGCAGACGTTAACAAAATCCCAGTGTTGTTCTGGACCATCACAAAAGGTCTTCATCCAAAAAAAAAAAAAAAAAAAAAAAGTAAGCTGAAGGTTCTCAGTGAACTTGATGATCAAAGCTCACTCCAGATGTTTATTAGATTGTTCATTCCCCACAAATAACCATCTTCATGGTTCCCTTCTACCCAGGGGGAAGTGTGGTCCACATGGACCCCTGGGGGGAGGGGTACTGTCTTCCCAAAGTCGATCATGTGTATGCTACACTTGGCCTGGTCATACACAAATAGAAGCGAACTGCCAATCAGCTGTTGAAGTGGGTAAAGTATACATACACATGAAAGCAATGGTGTGAGTGTTATATATGTGTGTGTGTGGGACTGCATGAGCGTGTGTGTCTGTGCGTGGGTATGTGTTAGGGTGAGCATGTGAGTGACTGACACAGACTTACTTCATGGGATTTGAAGAACTCTGAGTTTGACAGAGCGCTTCTGAGCTCTTTGAGACTCTTCAAGAACTCAGTCTAGGGACCAACCATAGAGGTCAACACACCAGAAGCATGGCAGAATTCTCCCCCCCCCCCCCCCCCATAAGATAAAATATATGCTCCTTGCATACCTTGAGATCGAGATCGAGGGCTGTATTTCCCGACACAAATGTTTTGAGTACGCGTACAACTTCTTCGCGATGCTTTGTGGTCTTGAAGTCCTTCTCTGCTTTACCTTCACAGTCCTGTTGTGTGTGTAGTGTGCATATGTGTGTAAACAACAAATCGTAAGACCCATAGCACCAGCCACACCCCCTAACAGACCCATAGCACCAGCCACACCCCCTAACAGACCCATAGCACCAGCCACACCCCATAACAGACCCATAGCACCAGCCACACCCCCTAACAGACCCATAGCACCAGCCACACCCCATAACAGACCCATAGCACCAGCCACACCCCCTAACAGACCCATAGCACCAGCAACACCCCCTAACAGACATGCCACTTTCCTAAACACCAACCCTGTCTATGTGCAAGCATGTTCACCACACCCATCCTATGTGCAAGCATGTTCGCCACACCCATCCTATGCGCAAGCGCATGTTCACCACAACCATGGCCCCCTTCAATGCATTCAACCTGCAAGCTGGTCAGGAGAAATACTGGCAACTGGATACACATCAATGGAGGCTCTGATGAAGGTGAAATGCATTCAAAGAAAGGAAGCCAATGGGAAAGTGACGCAGCACATGGGTGCTCCAGGCACCATAGCCATGGAGGGAGGTAAGGCACCATAGCCATGGAGGGAGGTAAGGCACATAGCCATGGAGGGAGGTAAGGCACATGCCCATGGAGGGAGGTAAGGCACATGGCCATGGAGGGAGGTAAGGCACATAGCCATGGAGGGAGGTAAGGCACATGGCCATGGAGGGAGGTAAGGCACATGGCCATGGAGGGAGGTAAGGCACATGGCCATGGAGGGAGGTAAGGCACATAGCCATGGAGGGAGGTAAGGCACATAGCCATGGAGGGAGGTAAGGCACCATAGCCATGGAGGGAGGTAAGGCACATGGCCATGGAGGGAGGTAAGGCACATGGCCATGGAGGGAGGTAAGGCACATGGCCATGGAGGGAGTTGTAGTCACAGAGACACGAGCAAAACAAAACAAAACAGACTAATTACCCAGTGGTCATATGAATATCACATTTTAATAATTCTGCTTTGAGATCACTAGTCAGGCTTGGAACAACAGCTGCAATACTCACACCAACCAACCTTGATTCCCTCTATACGGAAGCCTAGGTTAGATGTGGATGACAAAGACTCTCTCCATTGCATGTAGCGAAGCTTGCTGATGGCACCTGCAGTATGCTCATCTTCAGTTGGCTCTTGGGGGTCCACAGCAACCATCTTTTCATACATGTCCTTTGAGATGAGCAATTAAATGATGAATCAAACCACACAATCAGAAAGGCACCCCCCCCCCCATCACAATGTGCTTTTGTCTCCTCTGGCCACACACACACACACACACACACACACACACACACACACACACACACACACACACACACACACACACACACACACACACACACACACACACAAACACACATGCCCACATACACACACATACACACATTAAACCACACACATACACACACACACACACATACACACATTAAACCACACACACACACACACACACACATACACACATTAAACCACACACATACACACACACACACATAACACACACATACACACACACACACATTAAACCACACACATACACACATTAAACCACACACATACACACATTAAACCACACACATACACGCACACAATTACATTTCATCACACCAGGTGACAAACCACACACACCACACCTCACACCCATATCACACCCATGCACACAAACTTTGCGAATTTCCTTCTTTGTTCTAGCTTTAACAAGCTCATCCTCCAGGTATGTTCTGCAACATGAAGACAACACAGCAGTGAGTGCTTTCACATGTGGTCACAATACGCTTTACCTCACTCCAACCTTGATGTCCATCACAGCAGGTTCGTCATACTCCCTGAGCAAGTCTGACATCTCCACATACACTAACACCATAGGTCAAGGAAATTGCCATTGACATCAGTATCCCTGTACTATACACCTCATCCCTTCCTCATATGCTTTTCTTAGTTGCTTCCTGCTGTAACCCCACTTCCTGATCGCACACCCTCCACTCTCCAGAACTTCATTTAATTCACTTCCACCTTCATCAGCCTCGTCTCCCTTTCCTCACCTCCCTTTCTACCTTCCCGTTTCTCCCTTTCCCTCACCGGACTTTCCCCACCTTCCCTTCCCTCCCCTCTTCCTCACCTCCCTCTCCCCACTTCCCTTTCCTCTCACCTTCCCTCACCTTCCCCTTCCCTCACTTCCCTTACCCCCTTTCCTTACCTTCCTCACCTCTCCCTCACCTCCCCCTCCTCACCTTCCCTCTCCCTCACCTTCCCTTGTCACCTCACCCTCCTTCCTCACCTTCCCTTCCCTCACCTTCCCTCTCCTTCACCTTCCCTCTCCCTCACCTTCCCTTTCCTCATCTTCCCTTTCCCTCACCTTCCTTCCCTCACTTCCCTTTCCCTCTCCCCTCTCCTTCTTCTCCCTTCCCTCCTCTGTTCGTAGGGATACTCTTACTTTCCATCTCCACTTCACCCAGGAACTCAGGTGCAAACTCTTAAGTGGATCTTTCATCAATCTTTGCAACTGCCTCACTCTCTGTCTGGTCTGATTTCTTCATGATACTGCCATTAGACTTTCCTGGGGCAAAGTTGCCTGTAGGTAGTGTGTGTGCGTGTGTGTGCGTGTGTGTGCGTGTGTTGTGTGTGTGTACGTGGGTGTGTGTATGTGTGTGTGTGTGTATGTATGTTATGCATGTGGTGTTACACAAGCTCGCAGCAGCACCTTCCCCCTCCCTACAATGCAACTAACCTTTATGCCCAGCCAATTGCACCCAGTTATATTTTCTCTTGCAGAATTGCAGAGAGAATGGCGACCAAGCCTGTACCATCTTCTTCACCTTGTCCCATGATGGGGTCTGGACAACAAGATGGGAGTGCAAAATATCACCTAGTGATTTGCACAAAGACACTCACAACCCCCCCCCCCCTCCATACAGACACACAACCAACACACATACACACCTGCCCACAACGACACATAAAACACAATCCTGGATCTCTTGTGTGTGTCTTTAGCCCATGGCAACATAGCCCTAACAACACTTGACAGCTGCCAAATCATGCAACATCAGCACCAATGGTGAACCCCAAAACACACACACACACACACACACACACACACACACACACACACACACACACACACACACACACACACACACACACACACACACACACACACACACACATGCAGAGAGCCATTGTCAGTCTCTGCAGTAGGTGTCAAGCACTTATCCAACACGCACAAAGAACATACCACACGATGTCTGTCCTTGTGCTTTGCCTTTGGACTGCTCGCTCCCTCCAACTCTGATTGCAGAGTGGTCCCTGTGGAGGACGCGGATGGAGTCACGGGAGCAGAGTTGTCACTGGATGGACTCGCGAGGTCCTTCTCAATGAGGTCGTCGTCCACCATGATCCCGTTCTCCCCCATCAGCAGCTCCTCCCGAGATCCCGAGTAGCTGCTTGGCCCTGACAAAGGGGATAACGGTGACTCAAGCCCGTCACACTCGTCACCACTCGGAGACAGCATGCTGCCCACACCTGAGGTCACCGATTGCGAGCAGCGGGATTGGTTGCTCGACTGGGACAGCTTCCGCTGCGCCTCCTCCTCGCTCAAGCAGCAGCTGCCGACGCAGTTGTGACGCGGCTTGGCGTCGCCCGTGGCTCCACGATCGTCGGCGGACACAAGTATCGTGGGTACGGGCAGAGTTTGACCAGGTAAGGTCTCGACGGGCGTAGCTTGGGGTTCTTGAAGCGCGGGGCTTTCTCGGACGATGGACCCGAGATCAGACGCTTCGTCCACGCTCGTACTCGTACTCTTATTGTAGAGCGGTGCCTTCTTCTTCTTACGTGACCATCTTTGTTTTCGCTCACCGCTTTGTTCTTCCGGCGCAAGCTCCTGCTTGCTTTTTCTGTTGGCGCGAGGGCTCGATGGCCTCGTGAGGAGTTTCAGAAAGCCGTGACGAGTTTTCCGCTCCTGCACAGGGGAGTTTGGTTCGCTTCTCGATTGCTTGAAGTGTGTGGCAGTTTCGGGTACGGTCACAGAGAGTGCACTATTCAAAGTGGCAAGTGCCAACTGCCCAGGTCTTGTCCTGTTGACGGGTATCGAGAAGCTAGAGTTTAATGACACCGATGCCGTATCTTCAATAACTTCCTCACTCGGTATCACTCTAGCCGCACTCATGGCTTAATAGAATCTCAAAACTGGAGCCTTCAAAATCCTTATTTGTTCCAAACTCGTCGAAAGCTTGATCGTTACGTTTTCGCCTCAAATACCTTTCTCTCCGCTCTCCGCTTAGATTCTTTCAACAACAAGGAACACTAAAACGCTCGGTATTTGCAATATGGGGGTGACCGGAAGATATCTAAAAATGAAGTCACTTTAACCGTATTAGGAGTGGGCGTGGCTATCGCATTTACCATATGACCAGTCACTCATGGACGATGCAAGTTCGTTAGCGCATTAAAAACATTTGTGTGAACTGTTTTCCTCCTCATGATTCTGTTTTGCGCACACCAGGCCTTGTGAAACTTTTGGAAAAGCTACGTCTTGTCGGAAGGGACGAGAGATCCAAGGAAAAAGTCCTCGATGATGTGTCGCTGGAAGGAATAGTAAAACACATCCAATCGCTTCAGGCATCGAATGACGGTGAGCGATTAATGCAGTGGCAATGTATTGACGTCAGCCTACGTAACGAACAGGTCGCAAGGTGTTGGTAATGACGGGTGCAGGCATTTCAACAGGTGTGTTTGATCAGATGCTGAGTGGGAGGAGGAGGAGGAGGTAGGGGAGGGGAGGAGGTAGGGGAGGGGGAGGAGAGGCGTTCTGGCACTGTGCAAAGGTCATTGCATTACATCCACCTAGCTGCTGGGATCCCTGACTTCAGGAGCCCAGGCACTGGTCTCTATGACAACTTGCAGAAGTACAATCTTCCTTCCCCTCAGTCTGTATTTGAGATTCAGTACTTCAGACGTAACCCAAAGCCGTTCTTTCATTTGGCACGTGAGCTCTACCCAGCTCAATTCAAGGTGCTGTAAATGTGGTCATTTTGACAGAGAGTGTTTTGAAGAAACAATCTTCTCCTCCCTGTCAATATGCACAGCCTACACTGTCCCACTACTTCATTCGGCTGCTTGCTGAGAAGAACCAGCTTCTGAGGAGCTACACACAAGTGCACTGACTGCTACTAGTTTGACATAATTCTTTATTTAATTTTGTGGGGTGTGCACAGAATATTGACACATTGGAACGAAGGGCAGGTATCAATGAGGATCTGTTGGTTGAAGCTCATGGAGCCTTCCATAACGCACACTGCATTGACTGTGGGAAGGAATACAGCCATGAGTTTGTCAGAGGTGAGCACTCGGAGGAGAGAAATAAAAGACTGGGGACCAGTACGAGAACTGGGTGCAAATTGGTGTAGGCCTGGGGATGAGATTAGGTATGCATTCAGTGTCAAGTTCTGGGAAGGATTTCTCCCCTCCCCTCCCCTCCCCTCCCCTCGGTCATTGAAATGGATGTGTGGGGGTAGCCAGACCACAGTACTACAGAATGTTTGTGATGACCTAATCATTTACGCTGCACAGACCTGATTTTCAAAGGGGAAATCCCTATGTGCACTGTGCCTGGATGTGCAGCTGTCCCATCAGGGTCGGACGAGATGTACCATGGACTTGTGAAGCCAGGTCGGTTAGAATGCACCTCTGTTGCCATGTGTGTGATCTATCTGGGGTGGAACCAGATATTGTGTTCTTTGGAGAGTCCCTGCCAGAACGCTTTGCAACACTGGCACCACAGGTGTGTAGTTATTGTGTAACCTGTGTCTCAACCTGTTGCAACCCACTGCAGGATGCCCAACAGTGCCAATTGCTAGTCATTTTGGGAACATCTCTTGTCGTTCAACCTTTTGCATCACTGGTGGGCAGGTGAGGGGGAAACCTAGTGAGTGTGTCATTGTTGCCTTGATAACAACAGGGTGCCTGATGATTGTCCAAGACTGCTCATCAATCTTCAGAAAGTTGGCTGTGTGGTGAGCTATTGCTGCTGCACTCATATGGCTCTGCATATCCCCTCTTTTTGGTTTGAAGTCTGATCCCATTTTGAAGTTACTTGGATTAGACTCAGGACTAGATTTCGATTCAGAGACAAACTACAGGTCAGTAAACACTTGTTTTTCCCCAAGACCTGCCCATTCAGCTCCTCCATCCCTTCCCCTCTCTCTATCTGCTACCCCCCTCCCATTCACTCATAGAGATGTCTTCTTACAAGATACCTGTGATAATGGATGTAAGAAGTTAGCACAGATGCTAGGATGGGAGGTAAGGTTTGCAATATACTTCATGACGGTCCTGTGGTGCATGCATACTTTTAAAAGGAGGAACTCATGGAACTCGTCACAAAGGAGCATTGTAGACTGGAAACCATCATGCAAGAACAAAGCCTGAAAGACACAAGTTTAACTAAGGAAGAGGCAGCTAAATCCTGATTCTTTTTATTACTTTATGTTCACGAAGTGTGTTTGTTTGACGCTTTGATGTTTGTATCCTAGCGATTATTTTTAACCCCTTCCGCGAAGGTAAACAAATTACATGGAGATTTTGGTAAATGAAAGGTCGGTGAAGCTAAGCCAGTCACCAAACATACGTTTAATGTATCTCGTATAGGGCGGAACAATTAATAGCTATCCAAAAGGAGTACGAACTGGTATGTGAGCAGCAAAGAAAAAGCCTTCTCCGCAATGAGTTATTACTCAGAGACGTCCAGAGGCTACGCCTGTCCATTAGTACGCCCGTGCCGACAGCAAAATTAGAAGCGCTGAAGGTCAAAAGTCGAGTGATCGCACGAGTGTGTCACCAGCTGCGCTCTTTTTCTCTTCAGACTCGGTACTTAACACACGTGACCTCGTTGCATCCTGAACGGTTACAAGGCTGCCGCCAGGAATCCAGTGGGACCACGACTCAGCCACACCTACATCTTGATGCACAAGCTCGCAGTAAGTTTGCCCTCAAAATGCTGCGATGTGCTGATATATTAACCCATCACTTGGTAGTGCCGAAGAGGTGTGTATCTCCTCCCCCTTTTGTGGGAACTGCCTCAGAAAGGGAGACTGTGAGAAAGGTCATTTCTGAGGACACTGTGAGCAAATCCAGTGTTACTAATATTAGTGCCGAAAGCACTGGTGCTGGCATAGCACCACCTCTGATGAAGGCTGAAAGCACTGGTGCTGGCATAGCACCACCTGTGATGAAGGCTAAAAGCACTGGTGCTGGCAAAGCACCACCTGTAATGAAGGCTGAAAGCACTGGTGCTGGCAAAGCACCACCTGTGATGAAGGCTGAAAGCACTGGTGCTGGCAAAGCACCACCTGTGATGAAGGCTGAAAGCACTGGTGCTGGCAAAGCACCACCTGTGATGAAGGCTGAAAGCACTGGTGCTGGCAAAGCACCACCTGTGATGAAGGCTGAAAGCACTGGTGCTGGCAAAGCACCACCTGTGATGAAGGCTGAAAGCACTGGTGCTGGCATAGCACCACCTGTGATGAAGGCTGAAAGCACTGGTGCTGGCATAGCACCACCTGTGATGAAGGCTGAAAGCACTGGTGCTGGCATAGCACCACCTGTGATGAAGAAGGAAGAAGGTGATAGTAGTGTCAGTATTAGACCACTTCTGGACACGGCTGAAGGTGGTGATGTGGACGTTAGACCACCTCTATTAAAAGCGCACCTTCCAGTCATTATCCCAGAACTTGGCAGTGACCATCTGTTGTGCTCTGAAGCAGCTGTTGGCGACGATAGTCTGCCTACTCCTGCTAGCCCTAGGGATCTTGAAGTAGACAATAATGACAACACAAATATAGAGGATAGTAAAAAAGTAGAGGACAGCAATGGAGGGGAAAACCTAGAGGATAGTGGAAACTTAGAGGAAAGCAATGGAAAGGAAAACCTTCTAGAGGATAGTGGAAACCTAGAGGACAGCAATGGAGGGGAAAACCTTCTAGAGGATAGTGGAAACCTAGAGGACAGCAATGGAGGTGGGCTCCTCTTAGGGGACAGTGATGTGGGTGGTATGTTTGCAGCACAGGGTGTCAAAACAAATGTGCCATTTCAAGAGCAACATGGCGGGGTCAAATGCCAGTTGGTGGACATAGCCTCTGAGGGAGATCAGCCGAGTGAGGACATAGCCTCTGAGGGAGATCAGCCGAGTGAGGACATAGCCTCTGAGGGAGATCAGCCGAGTGAGGACTATCAAAAACAGTCTTCTGATTTCCAAATCCATACTGAAGAAGATCCAGCTCTCCATATAGTGCCCGCTCTCAACCAGGTGCAGGGTTCACCCAGCGTTGATCATCATGACAGCAGTTCACCTACAGTGGACACAGTTCTGAGCCAGTTGCGTACTGCCAACAACCAGCTCAGCCAAGGGTCGTTATTTTACACAGACAAGGACTTGCAGGCCATTGATTCAAGGCTCCTTAGCCAACTGAAGACCTTTGCCTCTACTGTGTGTGGCATGCTGCCTGAGCAGAAACAGAGCATCTCAAGGTTTGGTGTTACAACACACAAACATAAGCACATTATACGTATGTACACATACAAGTGCACACACACACACACATAACACACACACACACATATTTCTCTGTAGCCATCCCCCATTTTCTTGTTCAGTATCCTTGTGCTTGTAGACATAACATCCTTCTTGTCAAGGTGTCTTGTTTTGCTACACAAGCACTGCCTATGCATACAATACGCATACAATTATGTGTAAACACATTCACACAGGAAGAAGCAGACAAAGGACTTTTGCTAATGTTTGTTGGTATGGCATACAATTCCCAATTATTACCAAGTGCTTGGTGCTGTGAAGGAAGAGCACATTCATTGTTCTAGCTGTGGTGCTGAGCAGGCATTGCCTTGCCCATGAATCTGCTCCTCTTTCTAGGTTGGCCCCGCCTCCCATCCCTGCTCAGTGGAGCCCCCTGTGGCCCACCCTTGTCCAACACTTCCAGCTCCTCCACAGCCGAGGCAGAACGCTGGAGGATGTGGCCACATTGTTTGCCCCTGCCCTCGCCCCAGACCACCCTGACAGGGCAGAGGCTCGTCTACAGCTGCTGGACACACTGCGCCACCACATTGGGCTGGAGGACAGCAGCTGCTCCGAGGAGCATGCTGGGCAGGATGCACCACACACTGATGTGTCCAAAGATACTGGCGCTGCCCTCAACGAGTCAGCTGCATACAGGTCCCTTGTGATGTCCATGGGCACGAACAATAGCAATGACTCCTCCTCCTCCTCCGTGGACCTTATGGATACTACTGGAGGTCTCCCCATCACGGAGATCGATGATGATGCAGAGGCCATTGTGACTGCAGCTGACACACTTCAAGGTGTGCCTCACATGACCCAAGATGTGCATCACATGACCCAAGGTGTGCCTCACATGACCCAAGATGTGCATCACATGACCCAAGGTGTGCCTCACATGACCCAAGGCATACTAGTTGCACCCCCACTGCACCAAAGGTACTTTCAGGCAGTTCTGTTGCAATACACCTTGGTAGCTTAGTTATTGTGTTGTGCAGTGTCCATGCAGGTCCTAACCTAAAGATGTCACTGTCCAGCCACACATCCAGCAGTGAGGAAGACTTGTCATCGCGTCCTGCGTCTCCTGTGTACATTCCTACAGCCATTGAAAGCAGGTGAGAGGTGTACGTAGAGGAAGAGTGGTATCACTCTATGCAACCTTCAGACCTCCACAGCAGAAAGCCAATGCCATAAAGAAGCTAGGTCAGTGATGTTGCTTTGTGGTGAAAGATGACCATGTGCCCCTCCCCTCCAAATACTCCAGCAGGGTTCTGGAGTGATTCTGACAATGAAGAGGTTGTGATACCATCTTTAAAGAAAGACGATGAATCAGACTTCTAATAACACAGACAGTTATTCTAAGCTGAAAAGGACAATTAAAGTCCACCCTGAAATGACAATGAACGGTGGTTAGGTAGTAATGTATGCAAATGTCTATCCAGGAAGTGCACAGACGAAGTTTTACAAATGCCTTAGGAAATAGACAATAGTGTGTACATGGGAACTGTTGAATAGGTACAAATATTGTGAAGACTTTCAACCTCCCACAATTATTCCTGTGGTCTGTGTATACTCTGCTACTCTGCTACTCCTCTTGAGCTTCGTCTATAGAAATAGAAACCTTTAATTTACCTTATCCAAGAGCACATGTGATACTACACCATTTGGATTTGGTGAGGTCTGTCTTTCACTTCTGAGTTGAGAGCTATGAGATGGCTTAGACACTTGTGATAGAATTTCTTGTCCCTAATGTATAAATATGTACAAAGTGTTGCAGTGTGTGTGGATATGTGTTTGTGTTTACTTGGAGGTCTCTGTTTCTTAAGTTGCCCACAGAGAAAGCTTCTTGACAGTCATGGTGTACTAGCATCTCCTAATAATGATCATGTAATAAGCTGGGAGTAGCAAGCCTTCTTTGTCATACCATAACTTTGAACATGAACATTTCAAGGCTTTTCTTCAGCTTAGGGACATGATTCGTGAGGGTAGTGTCTCTCTGCACCTGGAGGGAGGACACAGGTGACCCCACCTCAGGGAGGGAGGGAGGGGGGGGGGGGGCAGTTAAGCACCATCCCTTGCCTTTGAATGGCCACAGAAGTTTTGGAAACACCGTGTGCTCTTCTGGAGTGTTCTGAGCAGAGTCAGTACTTCGTCCTATGAAGAAACAGGTCAGAAGTGAGGCTTCTGCCATCACTCACACAGCAAAACGCTACCTTATGCGGTCTGAACTCCACATCTATCACAGGCATTCCAAACTTGAGCAAGGCTTCTATGTACAATGTGCCATACTATTGGGAGCAGATGTGACACAAAGGATGTCATAGCAACAAGGTAGAAGCTAACTTTGAGAGCTGCTGATAGCACTGCACGCTTTTCAAAGGACTGGCCAGGGAGAGAGAGGGACATACAGATCAGAGGGATTTCATTTGTTTGCTGCCATGACAACGTGCCTTCACAAGGGTGACCAACATGTAAAGAACATTTGCCGATAGGTGTATGGACTGCAACCTATCCAGAAGAACCTGGCCAGAGGGACAAGAAGAGCGTGGAGGAGGGGGAACATGGGTACAGGGAAGAGTGTGGAGGAGGGGGGACATGGGTACAGGGAAGAGTGTGGAGGAGGGGGAACATGGGTACAGGGAAGAGTGTGGAGGAGGGGGGACATGGGTACAGGGAAGAGTGTGGAGGAGGGGGGACATGGGTACAGGGAAGAGTGTGGAGGAGGGGGGACATGGGTACAGGGAAGAGTGTGGAGGAGTATGCAGGGACATGGGTACAGGGAAGAGTGTGGAGGAGGGGGGACATGGGTACAGGGAAGAGTGTGGAGGAGGGGGGACATGTAAGATGGGGAGGAGGGGGCAAAAGGGTAGCAAGGAGGAGTACTATACCTCAGAGGAGGGCTGTGCTCCTTTGGTTAGCAAAGGAATTGCTTTCACCTGACTCACAATGGTGATCATCATGTTTTTGTAGAAGCATGGGAAGCTGTCACTATTGGATAAGGGGAGGAAGGAGGTTGTGGGTTCAAGGATGACGTGGGTTCAAGGATGACGGTGGCCGTCATAACAACACGTGGCTCATTACAGTTCACTCCTTATAAGGCCCCACTAGTTTCTATAACCTCCCCACCAGACTTCCTGGTCAGCCTATCTAGTTTCATCACTCTAACCTTAAACAGTTGACCTGCACGTGCACCCACAGTACCGTGATAGTGTTGGGAAGATGGAAGAGACACTCTGGCCACCATCTTCTCCTATCAGCTCAGGAACAGCTTTGGCACACATTTCTTCCACTGCCTTCAAAGGTTCTACAGACCACCCAAAGTGGTACCTGGATATGTTGTGTGTGTGTGTGTGTGTGTGTGTGTGTGTGTGTGTGTGTGTGTGTGTGTGTGTGTGTGTGTGAAGAGAATTAATCTTGTCCCTTTGTAAGTTTTGTCCCACTTTAGGAGGTACTCCAATGTCTCTGTCCTCTGCTGGGTCGTTTCCATGGTGCTTTCAGCCCAGGAATGCTTCAGAAGCTGGGTGCAAATCTTAGCTACAAGGATGACAGTGATGAGGACATGGAAGTTGTTGAGTGAGCCAGCTCATTTGCTCATTTGCACATACCAACACGTTTCTGGGCAGCATTGGATTGGCAAGCAGTGCATATTGAAACAAGGAGCATCACATATGGGCGCGAGCAGGAAATCAGTGGAAGATGCTCAGAAAACCTCTCAAAGTACACACAGGCACCTCTGTCAGGACCAGGCAGAGAAAGGGTTTATTAATACCTCATGGTACAGGAGCAAACGAAATGCACATACTTGGCAGCTAATCCAATGTCTTTTGAAACAGAAGGGTGAGGGGTCTTGGATAGGAGCTCCAGACTTTGGTGCAGAAGGTGTGAGTACAAGGGATCAGACAGCTGGTGCCTTCAGTGGCAACAACAACAAACAAGTAACACAAATTGGTGTGGGAATTGACCACTCCCACTCACCAGGCAAAGAATACGGCCAATATCTTGAAGAGAAGGATTAGGCAGTCACATTGTGCAGGGTAGTCAGTGCAAAAGCCATCAACATCATCTCCAACGTTTGTGGACTGAGGGTGTGTGAAATAAAAGATAACTCCTCCAACCTCTGCTCCCTCACAATTCCCTTCCTGTTAACCCCTTGGCTCCTCCAACCTCTGCTCCCTCACAATTCCCTTCCTGTTAACCCCTTGGCTCCTCCAACCTCTGCTCCCTCATGATTCCCTTCCAGTTAACCTTTTGGCTCCTCCAACCTCTGCTCCCAACCTTCTTGGTTACCATTCCCATGAGGCTTCAGAGGCCCCTGCCTCATTTGTGGTCAACTACCCATGCATAGCTAATTTTGTTATCTCAATCAAGTCAACACTCAGCTTGAACAGCAGCCAGTGAGTGGTATTTTGTAACTCACTCACTGAACAGTGAGTGCGCTCTTGATGTGGCCACATAGAGCTGGTACTCCCAGCCTCCCCTCCTCTTCCCCAGCCTCCTCTCCTCTTCCCCAGCCTCCTCTCCTCTACCCCAGCCTCACACACACCTGACAGGAGGCATAGGTGATCTCGATGTGGTCACGTAATGCTGGCATCAGTTCAACCACTTTCTCTGCAAGCTGCATAGCCGTGTTATCAAAGCTTGTATTCTGCTGCATGTGGCAACATAATTACATCATCATCATCTGCGCATCACATGACATCGTCAATGCATCACATGACCACACATTGTTAATACCTTAGCGCTGGTGGTGGCAGGTTTCCTCCATCTTGCCCCGAATCCAGCTACAGAGAGAGAGGAGGATACCTTGCTGTGAAGATCTTGCAGGAGGAACAGCAGCTGTGCAGGTTGGATCACCAGCTCCTCTCGCTCCGCTGTGTGCATCTCAGAGTCCATGATGGTCTTTGAAAGTGGCGCATAGTGGAGGACTGCAAACACATCCATGTCCAATTTTCTACACGAAAGAAACTCAATTCACAGCATTCACAACAGTCCTTTTATGTCTAAAAATACCTAAAAAACAGCTGCACTTTGTCGATGTTATTGCCTGGGGGGTGTAGTTGCAGTAGTGGGTGCGGTTATGGGGGTAGATCCCTTTTCCTGAGAAACAGACGGAAGACTCTGAAATGGAGAAAATGTGAAATGAGTTGGCAACAATATTGGCAATAGATTTACTTTGTCTGATACAGAAGTCTCCTTGCTACGGAGGAGAGTGAGGGAGGAAGAAGGAAGTAGGAGTGGCAAAAGGAAGTAGAAGTGGCAAAAGGAAGTAGAAGTGGCAAGAGAGAGAGAGAGGAGGAAGTAGAGGAAGAGAGGAGAGGAGAGGTGGAGAGAGGGAGGGGAGAGAAGGGAGAAGAGGGGGAGGACAGAGGGAGGATGAGAGAGAAGGGAGAAGAGGGGGGGAGGGAGAGAGGTAGGAGAGAGAAGGGAAAAGAGAGAGAGAAGGGGAGGGAGGGAAAAGAGAGAGAGAAGGGAAGGAGAGAGGAGAGCATCAGAGCGCCGATCCGGAGAACCAGCTCTCTTTATCTCTAGCTAGCTTTACGCTCCTAGAAGCTCGTGGTCTTGTTTGGAAGATCAACTTGCGTAGAAAATAATGGGGAGAGAAAAAGAGGAGGAAATGGAGTGAAGGAGCTAGTTCTCATTCCGAAAACACAAAAGCAGTGCCTCACGATTTGGTCTTGCTTGGTTTTGATGGAACAGAATCTGTCAGCTATCCACCGGAGACGAACAAAAAAGCTGGTGTGGACTAGCATTGGAAAGTTAGTAGGTCAAAGGTCACATGTGAAGGGGAGGGTCAAGGTGGGAAGGGAGAAGCAGTGAAGTCATGAAGGTTGTATGAAAATGTAAAATGGTATGTGGTTGGTAGGGGTCAAGGTCACTACTTCCACACTGCATCCATAGAAACATTCACTCTCAAACAAATGCCTTACAGAAATTCCAAGTGTGTGCCAAATGTACCCCTTCCATTGACGAAGGAGGTAGGAGTATGGGTGCACACTAACCAGACATACAAGTATCCAATTGGCTCTGCAGTTTTGTAATGGTCGCAAGCCTGCTGATAACTTTGGCCCTCATCTCTGGCTCCTTGTCCCCAGCAAACGCACATACCTGCAAGTGTACATATAACACACAGGCCCATTACAAGCATGTACACACACACACACACACACACACACACACACACACACACACACACACACACACACTCACAAGCTATCACACATTCATACTCAAATATGCACTCATACCACAACATGCACAGATTGATACACACACACACACATGCTATCACACATTCAAAATATGCACTCATACCACAACATGCACAGATTGATACACACACACATGCTATCACACATTCATACTCAAATATGCACTCATACCACAACATGCACAGATTGATACACACACACACACACACACACACACACACACACATACACACACACACACACACACACACACACACACACACACACACACAGATCATACCAGTTCTCTCATCCAGTTGATACAATGGAACAAGACGAGGCACAAGTCTTGCTTAGTGGAAGTGGGAAGACCTTCAAATGCACTGAGCCTCAGTATCTCCTCAGGACACATGACAATAGGACATCCTTAGCAACAGATCACATGATAGACACATGACAATGGACATCCTTAACAATAGACCACGCTATGCACATGCCAATGGGACATCCTTAACAACAGATCACATGAACAATGGACATTCTTAACAACAGATCACATGATATCTGCACAACCCACACACAACAGCTCTCACATACCAAGAAGTGCATCCACTGCCTCCAAGCTTCCTGAGTTCAACAGTTGTTCACAGACACGTAGCAGCTTAAACTGGCTTGACACACGCTGCAACAGAAAGTTCCTCTCCAGGCCATGTGCCGCCATGGCAACAGGCAGGAGGTTAAGGCCTATGTTGTCATTGTCCAATGTATCCAGCCCATGACACAGCTGCAAGGGAACACCTAGGTTGGTCGGTAGGTCATCTTTACAGTCTACAAGGAAGGTTTCCTGAAACTGAGTAACAACCGTGTCACACAGAGAGCGTAGGACAGAGGGATTCATGGCGGTGTGTCTTATGGCCACACACATCTCGTCACAGAAGAGGGTGGCGGTTTCCTGGCTCTGAGAGCAGCTCTGGATGGTGTCTGTTATCAGTGTCTGGGCCTGCTTCAACCGGGATGCTGAGAGGTGAGGTGGCTCCTCCTTTTCCTCCGATAGGCTTGGACACATTGTTTGGTCGGCACGAGGAGAACCTCCGTAGCTCAGTTGTTGGATCATCATGGCTGCACCAATCACACCCATTCTCCGGTACCTGTGGAGGAGGGAATTCAAACAGAGAATTGAGCAGAGTATGGGATGCATGCGTGTGTATGTCATTGTGTTTATATATGTGTGTGTGTGTGTGTGTGTGCATGTGTGTTTATGTGTGTATGTGTATGTGTGTATGAGTGTATGTGTGTATGAGTGCATGTGTGTATGAGTGTATGTGTGTGCATGTCATTGTGTTTATATATGTGTGTGTGTGTGTGTGTGTGTGTGTGTATGGTGTATAAGGTACATGTAACAGGGTGTAGGTGTGTGTGTGTAGAAGAATGATTAGGTAACAAGGGAGGGAAGGGAAACCAACAGGAACCAATGGAAGTGGGAGGAGCTATGCAAGAGGAGTGACCCACCTTGATTCTACATGGGACAGCTGCTTGCGCACCACTGTATGTAGCTCATCTTGAATGCTGGACTCTTCGCTCCTGAAGGCCAACACACTCAGGACGTAGTACAGTTTCCTAACTTGATGTATGTATAGGTGTTCCAGATAGTCCAGGATGTTCTAATAGTGGGTTTGGGCTCTATTTAGAACACCACAGCGGCCAAAATAGAACCAACCTTGACTAGAACAGCAAATCTGTTCATGGCAGAGGGATGGGTCTCTACCAGTGATCCTAGCACATCCAAGGCATGGTCAATCTCGGCTGCCATACCACTTCCTACGTGCGTCATGAGTGCAGCTATGACCTCCTGTGTGGTCCAGAAGGGAGGGGAGTGGATGGGCCAGAAAGTAAGTGGAGAGGACATCCTGTGCAGACCTTACAGTGCACAGTGGATAAATAGTCTATGGGTTAAAGGGTCAAAATATGCTTGAATAGTCCTATTCTCAAGGGCAATCCATATAACATTCTATTATCTAGTAATAGATGCATTTCAGTAATCCCTAGAGGGGACTAATTATCAAGTGCACTGTGGGTAAACAGACACATTCCTTACATCTATCCCTCATTAATGCATCAATTGGTTCAGAGGATACTGCAACTTATGTGTGTGTGGGATGTGTGCAAATGTGCATGTGAGAATGTGCATGTGTGTGTGCATGTGTATGTGTGCATGTGTGCATATGTGTATGTGTGCATATGTGTATGTATGCATGTGTGCATATGTGTATGTGTGCATGTGTGTATGTGTGCATATGTGTATGTGTGTATGTGTGCATATGTGTATGTGCATGTGTGCATATGTGTATGTGTGCATATGATGTGTGCATATGTGTATGTGCATATGTGTATGTATGCATGTGTGCATATGTGTATGTGTGCATGTGTGTATGTGTGCATATGTGTATGTGTGTATGTGTGCATATGTGTATGTGCATGTGTGCATGTGTGCATATGTGTATGTGTGCATATGATGTGTGCATATGTGTATGTGCATATGTGTATGTGTGCATGTGTGCATATGTGTATGTGTGCATGTGTGTATGTGTGCATATGTGTATGTGTGTATGTGTGCATATGTGTATGTGCATGTGTGCATGTGTGCATATGTGTATGTGTGCATATGATGTGTGCATATGTGTATGTGTATGTGTGTATGTGTGCATATGTGCATGTGTGTATGTGTGCATATGTGTATGTGTGCATGTGTGCATATGTGTATGTATGGTGCGTAATGTGCAGTGTCTCACCTGTTGGCAGTACACATCAAAGCTGATGAAGGCGTGCTGATAGAGACACATAGCAAACTGCACAACGGATGGCATGCCGGAACACAGGAGCTTCTCACTCAGGGTCAGCACACTTGGAAAGAACTTTAGGAGGGCCTGCGGTGGATGGGTGTGGTCATGTGACATCATTACAAAGACATAACTATGCAATTATAAAAGGTTGTCAACAAGAGGAGCAGAAGATCCAACACTTCTATGGGACAACATTTACCCTCCCCTCCCCTCCCCTCCCCTTCCCTCCCCTCTCCCCTATGCATGGCTCACCCCAGAGCTAAGCTTGAAGACACTTGAGAGCAGGTCTTCTGTGAACTGTCCTCCTCGCACCTTGCTGGTGAAGAGGGTTTCCACTGCCTTCCTCCTGGAGCTGACGGTGTGCAGAATGAGGAGTACAACAATGTCCACAGCTTTGTGCCCTCCTGCATCTGTGACACTCTCAATAGTCTGTGAGGCAAGTGGAGTGTAAATGGAGAATGCACACACATGTTTATAACACACACATACACACACAGACACACACAAAACACACACACACACAGACACACATAAAACACACACACAGACAGACACACCACACGCACGCACGCACACGCACATGCACACACACACACATACACACACACACACACACACACACACACACACACACACACACACACACACACACACACACAAACACACACACCTTCATCCAGCCATCTGCAACTGACTTTTGATACGAGATAGAGCAGTTTATAGTATCAAAGATGACATATTCGCTAGTAGCCTCCACAGACACTCTGCAGGTGCACACTGTGACACACAAGCTGCGGAAATATTTCAACTCACTTGTTCACAACCCTTTGGGTACCCCGTGGAGTGGAACATGCCGCAGGTGGAGGAACAAACAAAGTGTCCAGGTCAAGTTTATCTCTGAGCTCTGATATCAACTGATGATAGGAGACAGAAAGACTTCTGACCACACCCCTCCTCCCACCTCTTAGTCCTCCTCCCTCTTCTTACCCCTCCTCCCACCTCTTAGTCCTCCTCCCTCTTCTTACCCTCCTCCCATCTCTTAGTCCTCCTCCCTCTTCTTACCCCTCCTCCCATCTCTTAGTCCTCCTCCCTCTTCTTACCCCTCTTCCCATCTCTTAGTCCTCCTCCCTCTTCTTACCCCTCCTCCCATCTCTTAGTCCTCCTCCCTCTTCTTACCCTCCTCCCATCTCTTAGTCCTCCTCCCTCTTCTTATCCCTCTTCCCATCTCTTAGTCCTCCTCCCTCTTCTTACCCCTCCTCCCATCTCTTAGTCCTCCTCCCTCTTCTTACCCCTCCTCCCATCTTAGTCCTCCTCCCTCTTCTTACCCCTCTTCCCATCTCTTAGTCCTCCTCCCTCTTCTTACCCCTCCTCCCATCTCTTAGTCCTCCTCCCTCTTCTTACCCCTCCTCCCATCTCTTAGTCCTCCTCCCTCTTCTTACCCCTCTTCCCATCTCTTAGTCCTCCTCCTCTTCTTACCCCTCTTCCTATCTCTTAGTCCTCCTCTCCTTACCACTCCTCCCTCATTACCCCTACTCCCTATCCTTAGTCCTCTCCTTACCACTTCTCCCTCCCCTCCTCCCTCTTCTTATCCCTCCCTCTCACCTTATCCTCCTCCCTCATTACCCCGACTCTCCTATCCTTAGTCCTAGTCCCCTCTCCTTACCACTCCTCCCCTCTCCTTAGCCCTCCCCTCTCACCGCACCCTCCCCCTTCACCTTACCCTCCTCTCACCTCCTGGGCATTACTTGGGGTCACCTGTTGCATGATGTATTTGATGACAGTAGGAAGATCAACAAGGGCAGCTGACGACACTCGTGCCATGGCCACCTCCAGTATCTATGACAGCAGCCACCACCAACAGAGCATGCAACATAATACACAGCGCCCACACTTACACTTCAATGCTCTTTAACCCCTTGGTCTTCTAATGACATACCTGTGCTCTTTAACCCCTTGGTCTTCTAATGACATACCTGTGCTCTTTAACCCCTTGGTCTTCTAATGACATACCTGTGCTCCCAGCTCTGCACTGACAGTGAGGTTAGTCAGGGAATCTATAATGGCCGAGGTGTAATCTGATGTTGTCTGAAGGAGAGTTCTAAATCAAAGGAAGGAGATGGTAAGTGGCACATCCACCACCATGCTAGCTATGCACAAAACAGACATCACACGTGCACACATCACACATGCACACACCACACACATGCACACACCACACATGCACACAACCACACACACTCACACACACACACACCACACACACACACACACACACACACACACACACACACACACACACACACACCACACACACACCACACACACACACACACACACACACACACACACACACACACACACACATATGCATAAGGTCACTCACTTCAGGTGGGTTGCCGCCATACTGTGCTGGCTGTCATCAAGAATCTCAGGAAGAGAAGCAATGACCTCATGCTTCAAGTCATATGAAGCTACATCGATCAGCTCTAGCAGCTTGGTGCAGAGTTCCTAAACCAAGATCAGGCCAAGGCATCCTGCAGCATCATACCCCCATATGCAGTGACCAAGAGGCATCCTGCAGCATCCATACCACCCCATGATCATGCAGTGACCAAGAGGCATCCTGCAGCATCCATACCACCCCATGATCATGCAGTGACCAAGAGGCATCCTGCAGCAGGGTACAATCACATCAGATCACTCAAAATTATGCAAGACCCTCTCAAATTTAGTTTCTTTTTCCACCAGTTATTAACCTACTATATACCGGGTGTCCACGAAAGATATCAAATGTTATTCCCGTTCAAAAGCATTGCGTTCTTTCGTGGACACCCGGTATATGTTTATATGCAAATATCGAGTCCCCAGGTCAATATACTTTTGAACTGCATTCGTTTGAAACGTTGACCTTTTGTAACAACAATGCGTAAAGCGGGGGGCGTTCCTGCCAATAACTACCGTAAAATTGTAACAAATGGTAATAATTGAAGTTCCATGGATAGAGCTCCGTTTGCTGTTCACGTATATATCTGAAACTTGAGCGCTTGTTCCTTAACAACAAAGTTATGGTGGAAATAAGTTCCGTAACTTTGACCTAAATTTACAAAAAAGTATATTTATCATTTTTTCCCCAAAGCGCACGAAATGTAGCGTCGGTCCTTATTCAACGTGATTGGAAGTAATCGAGTCTGGATCTCTCGTACTTCCATAGATATTAACTGGAATAGAGAGTAAACACGGATTGTTTAGTTTCTATTTGTTAAGGGCACGCCACCTTCTACCGCAATAATATTTCAATATGCTTGGTTTACACAGCTATACTTGGGTATGATAACACGCATAAACGTTTAATTGTTCTGTTATCATACCCAAGTATAGCTGTGTAAACCAAGCATATTGAAATATTATTGCGGTAGAAGGTGGCGTGCCCTTAACAAATAGAAACTAAACAATCCGTGTTTACTCTCTATTCCAGTTAATATCTATGGAAGTACGAGAGATCCAGACTCGATTACTTCCAATCACGTTGAATAAGGACCGACGCTACATTTCGTGCGCTTTGGGGAAAAAATGATAAATATACTTTTTTGTAAATTTAGGTCAAAGTTACGGAACTTATTTCCACCATAACTTTGTTGTTAAGGAACAAGCGCTCAAGTTTCAGATATATACGTGAACAGCAAACGGAGCTCTATCCATGGAACTTCAATTATTACCATTTGTTACAATTTTACGGTAGTTATTGGCAGGAACGCCCCCCGCTTTACGCATTGTTGTTACAAAAGGTCAACGTTTCAAACGAATGCAGTTCAAAAGTATATTGACCTGGGGACTCGATAATTTGCATATAAACATATATAGTAGGTTAATAACTGGTGGAAAAAGAAACTAAATTTGAGAGGGTCTTGCATAATTTTGAGTGACCTGATGTGATTGTACCCAGCATCCATACCACCCCACGATCATGCAGTGACCAAGAACCAAGCTACAGCATCCATACCGTTCCATTCACAATGTGGTCCAGCCATCGAAGTTGGTTCAGAATGAGTTTAGGTACCTGGCAATAGTCTCTTAACTGTAATGAACTGAAAGAATGTAAGACTCTCAATACATGCCCAATGGTTTGGAGACCCCCCCCCCCCTCCCTTTCCCCACAGACACTGGTTTCGGACCCCTCCCTCATGCATATGCCTGGCCTTCCCCTCCCCCTTCATCCAGCCCCTCCCCTTTGTCCAGCCTCTCCCCTTTGTCCAGCCCCTCCCCTTCATCCAGCCCCTCCCCTTACCTCTGGCAGGAACGCACAAATTGAAAATCAGCCAAACACTGCCAAGACGTCAACGATATGGGGTAAGCTCACATCACAACGGGGGGTAAGCTCACATTACAACAGGGGTAAGCTCACATTACAACGGAGGTAAGCTCACATTACAACGGGGGTAAGCTCCCATTACAACGGGGGTAAGCTCACATTACAACGGGGGTAAGCTCCCATCACAACGAAGGTAAGCTCACATTACAACGGGGGTAAGCTCACATTACAACGGGGGTAAGCTCACATTACAACGGGGGTAAGCTCCCATCACAATGGGGGGTAAGCTCACATTACAACGGGGGTAAGCTCACATCACAACGGGGGTAAGCTCCCATCACAATGGGGGGTAAGCTCACATCACAACGGGGGTAAGCTCACATCACAACGGTGGTAAGCTCCCATCACAATGGGGGGTAAGCTCACATCACAACGGGGGTAAGCTCACATATGCAGCCTCATCATACTTGCGATGGCATAATTAGTAGCAGAATATTCTTCCTTATATGGAGTCGCTGCAATTTAACTACAACACTTTTTTTGATGAAACTGAAACCTTAACCACACTGAATATGGCTCTGATGAAACTAATCACACTGAGGTGGTCCTTTTTCTCAGAGGAATGAAGAACAACATTTTAGTTACTAATGAAGCTTCAAGAAAATAAATTAATAATTACAATGGCATTCAATAACTATAATGGCACGTTAATATTATGTTTTTGCCCATATATGGGCAATGCTGATGGTGATTATGACCCTTTCCATAGACACTGGGATGCACACACACATGCCCTCATCACATGCCCTCATCACATGCCCTCATCACATGCCCTCATCACATGCCCTCATCACATGCCCTCATCACATGCACACATATAGCACACACACCTAGTACCACCAGTTGGGTTATCCATGAATTCCAAAAGCTTTTCAAATAAGTGATTAATAAGAGATGGTTGGAGACAGTCCACTCCCAGCAGAAGTCGTATCAAACTGTCTAGTCCAGTGGAGCGAGTCCTGTGCAAATGATACCTCCCATCAGCCCCTCCTCTTCCTCCTCCCCACCCCACCTTCACTGCCCCCTCCTATTAGCCCATTGCCCCCTCCTATTAGTCCATTGCCCCCTCCTATTAGCCCATTGCCCCCTCCTATTAGCCCATTGCCCCCTCCTATTAGCCCATTGCCCCCTCCTATTAGCCCATTGCCCCCTCCTATTAGCCCATTGCCCCCTCCTATTAGTCCATTGCCCCCTCCTATTAGCCCATTGCCCCCTCCTATTAGCCCATTGCCCCCTCCTATTAGCCCATTGCCCCCTCCTATTAGCCCATTGCCCCCCTCCTATTAGCCCATTGCCCCCTCCCATTAGCCCATTGCCCCCTCCTATTAGCCCATTGCCCCCTCCTATTAGCCCATTGCCCCCTCCTATTAGCCCATTGCCCCCTCCTATTAGCCCATTGCCCCCTCGTATTAGTCCATTGCCCCCTCCTATTAGCCCATTGCCCCCTCCTATTAGCCCATTGCCCCCTCCATTGTGCACTCTTACATCCCCTATGCATACTCACAATACTTCACTTTGTTCAGCTGCCTTAGTGGAAAGCAAACACATTCTCAGTCTTGTCATCATAGAAATGTGTGAGGAAGGGGTTAAAAAATAGCACGCCAGTGGGGAGAAACAGAGATAAAGTAAATTGAGCATGCCATCCCCTTCTCACCCACTCCCTTAGCCCTTTCATCTCTTTTTGTCCTTACCTCCTCGCGTCTTCCATGTACTCTATCAGTGCAGAGCAGAACTTTTCCACACTCTAAACGAAGCAATGGTAAAATCCACTCAGCTGGCACCACCATGCAAGCTGACCTGGTCAATGCTTGCTTGCTTCTTGAAGAGCTGTGACAGCTGCTTCTGAAAGACAGCGGGTTCAACAGCTGCAGGACGATTTCCTTGCACATAAGAACGTGCCGCTGGGACATATAGAGTGGCGTACTAATTTCGTTAGCAGTGTGGTCCCCACCGAGCACGTAGCCAGCTGATTCGACCATCTTTCCAAACAGATTGGATGTTACCTGTGTTTTGCGCTTGGCTTGTACTATTACAATCATATTATCCTACGTATGCCATCTTGCAGTCTAATACTTACCATTAGACGTGGAAGTATTTCCTAGGCTACTTGCAGACCTTTTTTTCCCCCTTGCGCTCATGTTGGCATCTAGAACATTAATTTTCCCGCGTCAACGTCCTATTTAAAGCGCTCTTATGACTATGCCTGATGGCCAGTAAAAAACCACTTCTAAGCAAGAAGGGCTTATTCACATGCAACAAGTGCGGTCTTTCTACATCATTCTACTATTTTGGACGTAACTGGCCGTTTTCTAAGTCATTAATGTAAGTTTCTATTAGTATCAACGGCCTATATACTAATATCTAGGTTATGTGTTTAAGCACATATTACTTGCTGCATGCGTAGGTGCGCAGCTTAGTAATTGGTTTTCTTTGTGTGGGTGCGTCTGACGGAAGTAGAACTACTCACTTCACACGCCCGGACATGCCTCAGAAATATAGTGTCCTGACATTCCAGCGAGAAGCTAATTGCGCCCACTTTTATGGGACAAGTTTTCAGACACTGTAATGCGTTACTCGGTCTTCGCTTCCTGAGGCGTGATCTTAAAATGAAGTAACACATTCTTAACATTGAAAACAATGATATTCCTCTTCCTCTCACCCTCCTCTCCCCTTCCACCTCCCTTCCACCCGTGCCACCATAGTACCCTGGAGGACGCTTACATCGCGAGGGACCCATTTTCATCTGACCCCACTCCACTGATCCTAGGATCGCACTGCGTCTCCTGCAACTCTTCGGTGTGTGTCTCACCTGTAAGTGCACAGCAGACACATGATCTCTGTTGTTATATGGGGCATTTAGTCTTGCAGTGTTTTCTACACCAAGAGATTCTGTGTGGACTGTGTGCAGGAGAATTGGGAAGAATTTCCAACTGAAATCCAGCAGGTATCCTGTTCTGCCTTGTACACATTATCGTACATTCTATCTTCATTTTCTCTCCTCTCTTCCATCTTCTCTCCTTTATCCTCTCTTCTATGTGGCCCACCATAGGAGGTGCTTAAATTGAAAGAGAAGGATCAGAAAGCCAGCTGCACCACCACACACGCCAAGGGAAACCATTGAAATAGAAGCAGTGGGAGTCAGGTGATGTGTTTGGCAATGGTTGCAGAAGGTGCAGCAGAAGGAAAGCGGAAGGACAAGCGAAGATGCATTGCAACTCCTCACTGTTACATTGCCATCATCGTCGGCCTCACTTCCATGTTGACCATCTGGTGGCATCCATGGCAACCAGATTCTACTTCTATCCACAATGCCCAGCATGCTCCAATCAGTGCACAAGGCCATGCCTCTTCCAGTGCCTCTTCACCTGGTCTAGCCAGCCCTCCCAGGCAGTCCCATTTTGAGCAGCAGCTGGCAGCGTTAGCGTACCACGGCAACCTGACAGCCATTCAGCGACTGATGCACAACCACAGCCACATCGCCTGGGATGTGTTTGGCCTGACCACACCCCTCCACCACGCCCTCCGTGGACGCTTTGATTCGCTACAGGAGCAGTCTTCACGATTGCTGGGGAGCCATGAAGATGTGATGGCCTACCTGATGGGGGAGAGAGGATTGAGTGCCTCTCAGGGGTGTCCTGTGTACTATGCTATCAACTACAGGAACATGGTGGCGCTAGACCTGCTGTTGAAGGCATCAGATGTGAAAAGGTGTGGGGTTTTGTGCCACTGTTCAGCAACAGGAGGGTGGAGGGGTGGAGCAAGGGGATGGGAGGGTGGAGTGAGGGATGGGGTGGAGTGAGGGGATGGGGGGGTGGAGTGGAGGGGTGGATATGAGGGACATGGGAAGGAAGGTGGAGGGAGGGGGGGTGGGAGGGTTGAGTGAGGGGATGGGCGGGTGGGTGAGGGGGTGGCTGTAGCGGGATGGGAGGGTGCGTGCAGGGGCTGGGCGGGTGGCGGTGAGGGGCTTGAGGTGGGAGTGAGGGGTGTGGCGTGCGGGGCTGGGCGGGTGGCGTGACAGGGGCTGGGCGGGTGGAATTGCGGGGCTGGCGTGTGGCGTGGCGGGGCCTATGGCGGGTGGGCGTGCGGGCTTGGCGGTGGCCTTGCGCGTGGAGTGCGGGGCTGGGCGGTGGCGATGCGGGGTGGCGTGCGGGGGTGGCGTGCGGGGGTGGCGTGCGGGGCTGGGCGGGTGGCGTGCGGGGCTGGGCGGTGGCGTGCGGGCTGGCGGGTGGCTGCGGGGGTGGCGTGCGGGCTGGCGGCGTGGCGTGCGGGCTGGGCGGGTGGCGTGCGGGCTGGGCGGGTGGCGTGCGGGGCTGGGCGGGTGGCGTGCGGGGCTGGGCGGTGGCGTGCGGGGCTGGGCGGGTGGCGTGCGGGGCTGGGCGGGTGGCGTGCGGGCTGGGCGGGTGCGTGCGGGGCTGGGCGGGTGGCGTGCGGGCTGGCGGGTGGCTTGCGGGGCTGGGCGGGTGGCGTGCGGGGCTGGGCGGGTGGCGTGCGGGGCTGGGCGGGTGGCGTGCGGCTGGGCGGGTGGCGTGCGGGGCTGGGCGGTGGCGTGCGGGGCTGGGCGGGTGGCGTGCGGGGCTGGCGGGTGGCTTGCGGGGCTGGGCGGGTGGCGTGCGGGGCGGGCGGGTGGCGTGCGGGGCTGGGCGGTGGCGTGCGGGGCTGGGCGGGTGGCTTGCGGCTGGGCGGGTGGCGTGCGGGGCTGGGCGGGTGGCGTGCGGGGCTGGGCGGGTGGCGTGCGGGCGGGGGTGGCGTGCGGGCTGGGCGGGTGGCGTGCGGGGCTGGCGGGTGGCGTGCGGGGCTGGGCGGGTGGCGTGCGGGGCTGGGCGGGTGGCGTGCGGGCTGGGCGGGTGGCGTGCGGGGCTGGGCGGGTGGCGTGCGCTGTGCGGGTGGCGTGCGGGGGTGGCTGGCGGGTGGCGTGCGGGGCTGGGCGGGTGGCGTGCGGGGCTGGGCGGGTGGCGTGCGGGGGTGGCTGGCGGCTGCGTGCGGGGGTGGCTGGCGGCTGCTGCGGGGCTGGGCGGGTGGCGTGCGGGGCTGGGCGGGTGGCGTGCGGGGGTGGCTGGGCGGCTGGCGTGCGGGGCTGGGCGGCTGGCGTGCGGGGCTGGGCGGGTGGCGTGCGGGCTGGCGGGGGCGTGCGGGGTGCTGGGCGGCTGCGTGGGGCTTGGGCGTGAGTGGATGGAGGGTGGAGTGAGGGGGTGGATGGGAGGATGGAGTGCGGGGATGGGAGGGATGCAGACGATGGGGAAGAAATGAGTATGTGATGGAATAAATGGGTTAATATAATGACTAATGGCCTGTATTACACATCATACCAGGTGTTCATGAGCGAATGCAGCAATTTCAAGTTATTCACATTCAAAATTGTTGCATTCATTCACTAACTAATTAATTTTGTTGATGTAATATCATTTCAACATCTGACGCAATAGGAATTAGCAACTTTTAGGATAAATATATTAGTATGCAAATGATAGAATTTAAGCCATTCAAAATTCACACAATTCTGCTAGACTAGGGCAGGGGGTATAATGGTTAAATAACTCATTTGGTATTAGTTTAATAGTGGAAGAGTGGGCAGCTAGACCATGATGTAAAAGGGCACAACACATGTTCATGTGCCCTCATACCATCACTAACCTTCCATTGCTCTGTTCCAAAACAGCTCAGTGATGTGCCTGACCACTAAAGATGCTAGTGGAGTCACAGCCTTGCACATTGCTGCCGAGAGCAAAGCTTCGGGATTCGCAAGATTCTTCGCCAAACTAGGGGACAGTGACCCAGGCAAGGATCTGAGTGACCTTTTAGGAGTGAGGTCGCTTAAGATGAGCAAGGTGATGTAATCTCCTGTCGTGTGTGATGTAATCTCCTGTTCATGTAATGTTGTGATGTAATCTTCTGTTAACTATGATGTAATCTTCTGTTAACTATGATGTAATCTGCCATGATGACACGTTGCCCACATTGAAGATCACGGGGCATCCAGGGGTTACACTCCAGGAGCTGAATGCTGCACTTCCACCGCAAGACCTTGGGCTCATACTCAAGCACCTACGATCTGTGCTAGATCTGATGGAGGTAAAGGACAGTCGAGGGAACTCTCTGCTTCACTCTGCAACATACGGGGGTCGGAATGATGTCGTGGAACTTCTCCTGAAGGAGGGGATGTCCCCCGATGTCGTCAACCACTTAAACATGACACCACTTCACCTGGCGTATGCTGGTCATTTCTGCAGCGTCGCACAAACACTGCTCACTGCGGGGGCAGACCCTTTACTGGTGGATGTGGCCAATAGGAGCGCCGGGGATGTGCTTGGTGGCTCTGAGTGTGTCGATGGGCAGGTGAAGAAGGAACTAAGCCCTCCACCTCCCCCCAAGGAGGATCCTGTATCCGTGGTTATGTGGAACCGGTACTTGGGCAGTGGGTGGTATAGTGGACTGCATAATGGAGTGGGGATGAGGTGTGATTTCCCTGTAAGGAACGTCACTATGAGCACAGGGGAGTTTGTGTTGAACCACACTAGCATCTACCGCCCTGCACTGGTGCATGGAGTGATACAGAACTGGCCAGCCTGGGAGCATTGGACGTACAGCGAGCTGCAGAGAAGGCAAGTGTGTCCTGATACCTCGCTCTTACAGCCTTGGTGTCCCCTTTACCAAGCCCCAAAGTTGTACTCTTGCTCATTCTCGTGGTCTTACCTTTTATCTCGGTTTCTTTCCCCCCCCACCTACCTCCCCTGACTTTTCTTCAGATATGGTTCACTGGTGTTCTCTGTCAGTGATGTACCCTACGCACAGTTGTACCATGGCCGTAGCGCCAAAACACGTCAGACAACCTTGGCGGATTATGTGTCCCTCTTTGAGCACGAAGAGGAGTCCCCAGACTACCTGTTTGATGGCCAGGTGCTCCATCACAACACAGTGCTGGGACGCGATGCTCCGCCCCCTTCCCTCATTGTCAACTTCACCATTACACTGAAGCAGCTGATAGTTGGACCTAAAGGTTCTGGGTCACCCCCACACTTCCACAACCATGCCCTCAACGCCCTGGTTTATGGTGTGAAGAGATGGTTCATGTGGCCACCTCATGATGCTCACTTCATCTTTGGGCATGTCAGCACCTGGGCCAAGAATAGGACTGGGAACTACCTGGAGT
>JABACO010000019.1:1549973-1647473 GCA_013339895.1 Ephydatia muelleri
GATGGGTGGAGGGGGGATGGGGGGTGGAGTGATGGGGTGGATTGAGGGAGAAGTGGAGGGAGGGGGGTGGAGGGTGGAGTGATGGGGAGGGAGGGGGGAGTGAGGGGGTGGAGTGGAGTGAGGGGGAGGGTGGAGTGAGGGGATGGGGGGAGGGGGAGTGAGGGGATGGGAGGTGGAGGAGGGGGTGGAGTGAGGGGATGGGAGGGTGGGGAGTGAGGGGATGGGAGGGTGGAATGAGGGGATGGGAGGGGGAGTGAGGGGATGGGAGGGTGGAGTGAGGGGATGGGAGGGTGGAGGAGAGGGTGGAGTGGGAGGGATGGGAGGGGGGAGTGAGGGGGTGGAGTGGGGGGTGGGAGGGGGGGGTGGAGTGAGGGGATGGAGGGTGGAGTGAGGGGAGGGGGGTGGAGTGGGGGTGGAGGGTGGAGTGAGGGGGGGAGGAGGGGATGGGAGGTGGAGTGAGGGGATGAGGGTGAGTGAGGGGATGGGAGGGTGGAGTGAGGGGATGGAGGGTGGGAGTGAGGGGATGGGAGGGTGGAGGGGGGATGGGGGTGGAGTGAGGGGAGGGGAGGGTGGAGTGAGGGATGGAGGGTGGGTGAGGGGATGGGAGGGTGGAGTGAGGATGGGAGGGTGGAGTGAGGGGGATGGGAGGGAGAGTGAGGGGAGGGGAGGGTGGAGTGAGGGAGGGGAGGGGGAGTGAGGGGATGGGGGGTGGAGTGGAGTGAGGGATGGGAGGGTGGAGTGAGGGAGGAGGGGGAGTGAGGGGATGGGGGTGGAGTGAGGGGATGGGAGGGGGGTGGAGTGAGGGGATGGGAGGGTGGAGTGAGGGGATGGGAGGGTGGAGTGGAGGGAGTGAGGGGATGGAGGGTGGAGTGAGGGGATGGGAGGGTGGAGTGAGGGGATGGGAGGGTGGAGTGAGGGGATGGGAGGGTGGAGTGAGGGGATGGGAGGGTGGAGTGAGGGGATGGGGGGTGGGTGAGGGATGGGAGGGTGGAGTGAGGGGAGTGGGGATGGAGGGTGGATGGAGTGAGGGATGGGAGGGGTGGAGTGAGGGGATGGGAGGTGGAGTGAGGGGATGGGAGGGTGGAGTGAGGGGATGGGAGGGTGGAGTGAGGGGGTGGATGGGAGGGTGGAGTGAGGGGATGGGAGGGTGGAGTGAGGGGATGGGAGGGTGGAGTGAGGGGGTGGATGGAGGATGGAGTGAGGGGGTGGATGGGAGGATGGAGTGAGGGGATGGGAGGGTGGAGTGAGGGGATGGGAGGGTGGAGTGAGGGGGTGGATGGGAGGATGGAGTGCGGGGATGGGAGGATGGAGTGAGGGGATGGGAGGGTGGAGTGAGGGGATGGGAGGGTGGAGTGAGGGGGTGGATGGGAGGATGGAGTGAGGGGATGGGAGGGTGGAGTGAGGGGATGGGAGGGTGGAGTGAGGGGGTGGATGGGAGGATGGAGTGCGGGGATGGGAGGGATGCAGACGATGGGGAAGAAATGAGTATGTGATGGAATAAATGGGTTAATATAATGACTAATGGCCTGTATTACACATCATACCAGGTGTTCATGAGCGAATGCAGCAATTTCAAGTTATTCACATTCAAAATTGTTGCATTCATTCACTAACTAATTAATTTTGTTGATGTAATATCATTTCAACATCTGACGCAATAGGAATTAGCAACTTTTAGGATAAATATATTAGTATGCAAATGATAGAATTTAAGCCATTCAAAATTCACACAATTCTGCTAGACTAGGGCAAGGGGGTATAATGGTTAAATAACTCATTTGGATATTAGTTTAATAGTGGAAGAGTGGGCAGCTAGACCATGATGTAAAAGGGCACAACACATGTTCATGTGCCCTCATACCATCACTAACCTTCCATTGCTCTGTTCCAAAACAGCTCAGTGATGTGCCTGACCACTAAAGATGCTAGTGGAGTCACAGCCTTGCACATTGCTGCCGAGAGCAAAGCTTCGGGATTCGCAAGATTCTTCGCCAAACTAGGGGACAGTGACCCAGGCAAGGATCTGAGTGACCTTTTAGGAGTGAGGTCGCTTAAGATGAGCAAGGTGATGTAATCTCCTGTCGTGTGTGATGTAATCTCCTGTTCATGTAATGTTGTGATGTAATCTTCTGTTAACTATGATGTAATCTTCTGTTAACTATGATGTAATCTGCCATGATGACACGTTGCCCACATTGAAGATCACGGGGCATCCAGGGGTTACACTCCAGGAGCTGAATGCTGCACTTCCACCGCAAGACCTTGGGCTCATACTCAAGCACCTACGATCTGTGCTAGATCTGATGGAGGTAAAGGACAGTCGAGGGAACTCTCTGCTTCACTCTGCAACATACGGGGGTCGGAATGATGTCGTGGAACTTCTCCTGAAGGAGGGGATGTCCCCCGATGTCGTCAACCACTTAAACATGACACCACTTCACCTGGCGTATGCTGGTCATTTCTGCAGCGTCGCACAAACACTGCTCACTGCGGGGGCAGACCCTTTACTGGTGGATGTGGCCAATAGGAGCGCCGGGGATGTGCTTGGTGGCTCTGAGTGTGTCGATGGGCAGGTGAAGAAGGAACTAAGCCCTCCACCTCCCCCCAAGGAGGATCCTGTATCCGTGGTTATGTGGAACCGGTACTTGGGCAGTGGGTGGTATAGTGGACTGCATAATGGAGTGGGGATGAGGTGTGATTTCCCTGTAAGGAACGTCACTATGAGCACAGGGGAGTTTGTGTTGAACCACACTAGCATCTACCGCCCTGCACTGGTGCATGGAGTGATACAGAACTGGCCAGCCTGGGAGCATTGGACGTACAGCGAGCTGCAGAGAAGGCAAGTGTGTCCTGATACCTCGCTCTTACAGCCTTGGTGTCCCCTTTACCAAGCCCCAAAGTTGTACTCTTGCTCATTCTCGTGGTCTTACCTTTTATCTCGGTTTCTTTCCCCCCCCACCTACCTCCCCTGACTTTTCTTCAGATATGGTTCACTGGTGTTCTCTGTCAGTGATGTACCCTACGCACAGTTGTACCATGGCCGTAGCGCCAAAACACGTCAGACAACCTTGGCGGATTATGTGTCCCTCTTTGAGCACGAAGAGGAGTCCCCAGACTACCTGTTTGATGGCCAGGTGCTCCATCACAACACAGTGCTGGGACGCGATGCTCCGCCCCCTTCCCTCATTGTCAACTTCACCATTACACTGAAGCAGCTGATAGTTGGACCTAAAGGTTCTGGGTCACCCCCACACTTCCACAACCATGCCCTCAACGCCCTGGTTTATGGTGTGAAGAGATGGTTCATGTGGCCACCTCATGATGCTCACTTCATCTTTGGGCATGTCAGCACCTGGGCCAAGAATAGGACTGGGAACTACCTGGAGTGCATACAGATGCCTGGAGATGTGGTTTATGTCCCTCAGAACTGGGGACATGCCGTCATCAATGAAGCACCTTCCATTGCAGTGGCATACGAATTCAGCGTGTAATGCATACACATTGCACACAGTGTGTGTGTGTGTGTGTGTGTGTGTGTGTGTGATGGTGGTGAATCTGTCAGTCTTCACGTATCTGGCATAATGGAAGTGAACTCTTTAGGTTGTTGAGTGAATCAATTCTGTGCTTGATGCCAGGCGTGTCTGCCAGATTCAATGCTTCCAGTACACTTGTGGTTCATGGGGCATGGGGAGGTGTGGGAGGAGAAGGTACAGATGATGATAGTTTGTGGCAGAGAAACCCTGCCACAAACCTCAGGCAGTAAAGAGAGGGCAGACCCTTCTCTGTTATGCTGGGAATACAGCTGAGGTCAAGGTGTTTCAGTGAGTCCTTGACATGTGCAAGATGCACGAGTCCACCATCTCCAAGGTACTTGCAACCAGAAAGGTTGAGTACTTGCAGCTTGCGAAGACCCGCTGGGCACCAGAGAGCATAGCTGAACAGAATAAGGGACCTTCTTCCTTCTAACCTAAGTGCTCCAATCCATTATCTGTCATGGAGATGCCTGCTGCGTCAATGGCCTCCAGTTTAAGTTCATCTCTGGAGCCCGATGGAAGCCTGTTGTAGTCTGTGCTCCAGGTTTCCAAAGAGAAAAACTTAACGGTTCCTCCAAGTCTCAAAATCCATTCTGCCGCGGCTCTGTCTGGTCCAATCTCTTTTACCCTACTCTCATCAACCCTGCAGAGAAAAAGATATGAACATTCAATACCTCTCGGTCAATACACTCACTTATTCTATAATTATAATATTTTTCATTCTGCACCATAGTCATTCTTGACAATGCGCAGCGCACTCACCGGTTGAACACAAAATTTATCCACTGGAAAAAGCCGCGTTTCTGGAATATGCCAGTCCTGTTCAAACTGGCCACCAAATTCAAGGTATGCTGCATGCCCAAAAGTTGACACGAGTGTTTATGACAAAATAAATGTATACAAGGCTAGCGCTTTAGTTGGAATAATCGGAAAATGGAGATTTCGTCGGAAGTATTGAAAGGGTTGCAGTTAGCAGGTTCTGCAGCAGTAAGCGACGCAATATTTAGTAAGCTAGCGCAGCGCTCACTCCAGGATGTGCTGGGCGCAGAAAACAACGATAAGCTGCCAGGTAAGTACCAACTCTTGTGACGCGTCTCTTTATATAGTCACCCCATCAGACGACCCTACGCTGGCTAACCTGGACCAGGGGATAGCCAAGGAGTGCCACGCGGCTTTGATGACCTTCATGCTAGAAGCGGCAAGAACAGATGCAGACACCACTGGGATCAGGTAGAGTGTGCGAGTTGTGTCCCATCCATCCGCCCCTCCCCTATCTGCGTTCCCGCAGCACCATTCTGGAAGAGTGCAGATTTGCGCCCGAACGAATAGAGGCGCTATCGTCTACTTACACAGTAAGCAGCCATGGCCGTTCCACACGCGAACTGACCTCACTGTTGTTTTGGTAGAGCCACAAACCTAACTTGAGAGCCGCTCTAGGCAGGTATGTCACGTGCCCATACTCCCTCCACTGTGTATACCTCTCGCACACACAAGGCTCGGCACTCAACGCCCACACATAGTGAACGTGGACTGGAGGTTGGATTACTACATCAAAGTGAGGGGCGGGGCAACTTTGCCAAACAAAAATAAATGACCACTTGACTGTCCCTCTTTAGAATAACCATCTAGAGAGGGTAAATAAGCCACTGTATCTGATAGATCTGCAAACTGAGGTTAGTACACATACACACACACATGTACACATACACACACATGTACGCCACACACAACGCAAACAAATGTACACATACACACACACATGTACGCCACACACAACGCAAACACATGTGCACACACACACATATCCACCACTCTCTTGCTCTGATCTCTGGTCATGCAGCAAAGCAACAGTTCAGACCTCGGCCATCTTATATTTTCTTGCACACAAGAGCAACTTCAGGTGAGTTTATCAACACACAACTAATATGCATACAAATATCTTGCTACATTAGGATCTTGTATCGAAGCTGAAAGATGCCACCAAGAGTCTTGAGAAGTTCAGTCAAAAATAACATTGATGTAAATGTTTGTGTTTTTAGTGTTTACTGTTGTGGAGTGTAGTCAAAAGCAGATTGAATAAAAGAGTCTGTAAATGCAACCTTATCAAGTTGCAGTTGATGCAACCTTATCAAGGTGCAGTTGATGCAACCAGTATCAGCACAGCAGATGGCACCAAACCTGCACAACACAGAGAGAGGCATCATCACACAGAGACAGCCAGCTACCCTACTTACCGAGATCCTTCAAGGTTCTCCTGGAGTCTGTTGCTGTGAATACCTTCTTGGGGAAATTGGTCATCAGAGAGTACGGTGCTCCACTGTCTGTACGGTTTGTAGCTATGTAGGACTTGACGTCCTCCAGTGTGTTCAAGGCCTCGAAAGTATGGGTCAAGGTCTTCCCATCAAACAGCCGAAACTGATGGAATGGTGGCAGAATGATTTGTTACTAGATAGCAAACTTCCACATCCAACAGAGAACACATACACAAACTTGGAGACCCCCAAAACATGTACACACCTACACACAACACACATGCACACACCCACGGCACACCTACACATGCACACCCAACCCCCCCCCCCCACACACACACACACACACAACATGCTGCTCACCTGCAGCTTGCTAGTTGTGTATTCTTTGCTCACTGGCCGACTGGCAGCAGCTTCGGCAGCTTTGGCCTGCGCAGACTCCGCCTCTGCCTTGTCTTTAGCAAGCTTGGCTGCCTTGTCGTGAGCTATCTGGTCCTTCACCTTCTCCCTGTAACATCAGAGTATCACACCCACACACACACACACACAGCATGACAGAGCACCTTGCTTGTTTCTCTTCCATCTTCTCTCGCTTCTTTTCATTTGCAAGCTTCTTTGCTTCATCCAGCTCCATCCTGGTTATTAAGAGATAGTTCTAACTGGTTATTAGAAATGTAAGCTAAACATCAAGTCATATAGTTAAGGAGGAGCTATGAGAGAAGCTATGAGAGAAGCTATGAGAGTGCTATTATTTTCCACCTCACAGTCTCCCCACTCTCTAAGCCACACCCACTGCAGTTATATCTGAGACTGTCTTCTATAAATAAGCACATGAGGTGTGCGCATGGCAAGTGATGTCTGACTCCCATTGTCAAATTAGAGCTGACCTGTGTCGTATCTCTGATATCTCCTTCCCTGTCTTTCGACGCATCTTCTCCCTTTGCACAGCTTCCTAATAGTGAAAGGCATCAAGAGGTTAACTGCACCATATGTTAATTCAGGCATCAAAGGGTTAAATGCACTATACCCACCTCCTTCTCTTTCTGCTCCCTCTCAATCCTTTTCAGTTTTAATTTCTCCTCCACCCTGCAAACAACGGCAGTGAAGATGGCAACTTTGGATTCCCATTCTCACCTTTTCAGTTGTGCAGCCTTCTCTTCCTCTGTCAGAGGTTTGACTGCCTCGGTTGACTCTGAAAACTTCTGGTGCCCAGTCTTTGCTGCATGGACCTGAAAAAGAAGATGGGATCACTTTGGTCGTCCACACCGCTACTCAGAGCTCGCATGTACTTGTGCATCTGTTTCCGATTTAAGCTGTTTACCGCACCTGTAAGAAACGGGTGGGGAGCATATGGCGGACCTGCAGAGAAAATTATAGACTCACTCGTCGCACTTCAGTGACAGAGCTTGTTCAGGGTTTGTCGTACTTGAGGAGTCTTCGTCGCTTTCCTGTGGCTCCACCTTCGCTGTAAAGACAACAACACTCTGTTTGTACCGACGTAGATGGATGAGTGGTCTTAACCTTCCATCAAAACACGACCCGATGCTGCTACTGGTGTCATTGGCTCGTCTATTCCTGGGTCGTTCTCGTGAGCAATCAGCCTTTTCATTTTCAACGCGTGCGCACAAAGAGAGGGCGTGTAAAGAATAGCAGCTGCGACTGGTAGATATAATACTCTTACCATTCCATAGCTGCCTCTACACCATGGTTGCCTGTATTCGCCAGGGCTCTCTCGCTTTACGTTAGGAAAGTAAGAGCACATGTAAGCAGCTGCAAACGTAGTTGCACACAGCATCTTACGCCCGGTTCTTTGAGAAACCCATTTGCACTATGAAGTCAACTGGATCAGACATTTCTAACGTCGATAATTATTAATAACCAGGATTGTGTTCTCCCGCTGATCCATAAATTTATTTACATGATAATTATGGTATAGCGATAAGCTGAGCTGACGTATACTGACATACGTTTACTGTCACACGTTATACAATGCGTTTCTTGCTGCCGCTGTTCTGCGTGGTGGCCATCAATGAAGCGGCCCTCACCGCCCCGGAGCAAGTTATGATAGCAGCCACAGGTAAGCGCAGAGGTCGTCACGACTTCAGGGTGGACTTATGTCCAGTTGCGGACGGAAAGAGTGAAGCGAGTGCCAATACGTTAGCGAGTGTCTAAGACGAGCGTGCCTGTGCATTTTGCAGAGCATTACTCCGAGTTGGTTATCACCTGGGTGACATTCGACTCCACCTCAACATCGCAAGTGCTGTACGGCTTAACAGGAGAACCACTGTGGAACGTGGCGTATGGAAGCGAAACAGAATTCGTCCACAAAGAGGGGAAAAACCCCCTCACTCGATACATTCACCGTGTGAACCTCACGAACCTCCTTCCTTTGATAAAATACGGTAAGGCACTAGTTTGGGACTGCAGTGTGTGGGGCCATAGCAACCAGTCCGGCCGCGGTTTTAGCAGCCTGCACTTTAAAAATTATTTATAATTGTGCTGGTTTAAATTATTGCTGTGCATTGATTTCCTTTTCCGATTCGTGACCGAGTTTGGCAAGAAGAATATTCTGAAACGAGTCAATTTTTCAACCCAAAATGTGGCACTATTTTTTACATACAAGCTACCACTGGGAAAAGGAAAAGTTTATTAATGGTTTATTAAAAACATTACCTCCGATACAATAAACAATTGACCCCCCCCCCCCCCCCCCCCCCCCCCCATGGGCCGGGAGCCCCCCACCCCAGTGTCTTTTGTTAAAGGCCCTGTGTTTTAGTAATGCTTCACTCAGCACACATTCACAACACACACACACAACAGGCATTGTGCAATATCATGTCATTGAGTGGTGAATTTCAACATCCTGATTGTGTGTGTGTGTGTGTGTATATGTGTTGTGTGTGTATTGTGTGTGTTGTGTGTGTATTGTGTGTATTGTGTGTGTTGTGTGTGTGTTGTGTGTGTATTGTGTGTGTTGTGTGTGTATTGTGTGTGTGTATTGTGTGTGTGTGTATTGTGTGTGTGTGTATTGTGTGTGTGTTGTGTGTGTTGTGTGTGTTGTGTGTGTGTGTATGTGTTGTGTGTGTGTGTGTGTATGTGTTGTGTGTGTGTGTATGTGTTGTGTAGACTATATATGTGGTTCTCCGGCGAACTGGAGCAAGTTATTCACCACGCGCACACTTGGAGACGGCACATCCCCAACGACACTGGCTGTGTTCGGGGACATGGGGTACAAGAATGGCCAGTCCATTCCATGGCTCATATCAGAGGCAACCAATGGTACCATCGATGGAGTCCTCCATTGTGGAGACATTGCCTACAACCTCTTCAATGTAAGGACTCTTGCCTGATGTTCTGCTGAAGAGCTTATCTCTCCCCTCCACTGTCCGCAGGATGGGGGTAGGAATGGGGATGACTTCATCAATGCCATTGAACGAATATCATCCAAGGTTCCTTACATGGTTGCACCTGGTAACCATGAGTGGCTTCAGTAAGTCATTTAGATGCTTGCACATGTGTACCTATCACAACAACACACAACACACACACACATACACATACACAGATTCTTACTGGGTGACACTATAACACATAAAACACTCATCAATTCAGTCATATATGTTTTTGACTTAATAAATTTATTGGATTGCTCTTGCGTTCTTCAACAATACAGCTAATGAATTATGACTCGGGGAATAGATTTTTATAACTCCCCAAAGGTCATAGTTTGCCTAAGACAACTCACTACAGGTACACAAGAACATATGGCTTACTTTTTTTTTTTTTACTTCCTCAGCAACTTTTCAGACTACCGCTATCGTTTTAGCATGCCTGGAAACACGTCCAATGGCTACTATAGGTATGTGTCCCCTGCATGTCCAATGGCTACTATAGGTATGTGTCCCCTGCATGTCCAATGGCTACTATAGGTATGTGTCCCCTGCATGACTATAGGTATGTGTCCCCTGCATGTCCAATGGCTACTATAGGTATGTGTCCCCTGCATGTCCAATGGCTACTATAGGTAATGGCTACTATAGGTATGTGTCCCCTGCATGTCCAATGGCTACTATAGGTATGTGTCCCCTGCATGTCCAATGGCTACTAAGTGTTTTACTGACAACTTGCTGGTTTTTGCTTTTGCTAGTTGGAATGTCGGCTCCGCCCACATCATCAGCTTGACAACAGAAATATACTTCTTCCTGTGGGACGGTATTGACCTCATCAAGGAGCAATATGATTGGCTGGTTCAAGACCTACAGGTCAGCTCACGAAGCACAAGGGCTTTCCCCATTCAGGCACATGTTCATGTTTTGAGGGGAAATGGGTATTAGTGAGGAGAAACTGGTTCTAACAGTGAGGCCCTAGTAGCTATCATGACACTAGACACCCATTTACTACTGCCTCTCATGTTACGCGATCTCTGCAGAAAGCCACATCAGAGGAGCAACGTGCCAAGTACCCTTGGATCATCACCATGGCCCACCACCCCATGTACTGCTCCACAACAGATGAGGACGACTGTAACCATAGAGACAGTGTGGTAAGCTGTGGGTGGATGGACTGGATGCTGTGTGAAGTGTGCTCTATTTAGGTGCGTGTTGGCCTGCCGGTGATACACAAGTATGGACTGGAGAGTCTCTTCTATGAATATGGTGGGTTGACTGCTGTGTTTTGTGAATGAATCCATATGCATGTGTGTTCTGGATAGTGTATATACACACATTAATAATGTGTGTATATACACATTGATAATGTTGTGTGTGTTTACCCACCTTGGTTCTTTAGGTGTTGATGTAGCTTTGTGGGGTCATGAGCACATTTACGAGCGTCTGTGGCCAGTTTATGACTACAAGGTGATGAATGGAACCAACCCGTACCACAATACTCTAGCTCCAGTGCACATCATATCTGGAGCTGCAGTACGTCCATTGAGTTCATCCATGTGTGTCCATTTGTACTGATCCCATGCTCCTCTCTCATCCTCCTCCCCCTCCCTCTCACAGGGATGCAGGGAGGGCAGGGATCTGTTCATGGACCACCAACCAGACTGGGCAGCTTTCATCAGCAGAGAGTACGGCTACTCAAAGATGACCATTCACAATATCACACACCTCAGCATTGACCAGATCAGCATATCACAGGTAAGCACAAGTGCAGTCTGACCCTCACGTGACATAACCTTTGGTCATCCCACAGAATGGCACAGTGATTGATACAGTCACCCTGAGCAAGGACCCTCCCATATGATTGGTGTGTACACATCACGTGTTATGTGAGGATATCTTCAGTTTCTGACAGTAATATGAGCTATTTATAAGTTGTGAAGGCTATTGGCCCCTCCCCCTCACCAAACACACATGCGCATACATACATACTCACATATATACAGATTAGAAATGGAGTCAACAACGGCATATGCCACTACTTCCTCTCTCCCCCCCCCCTCCTCCCCCTGGGGTCGGAGAGGGAATGGGGGTCGGTTGTTCGTTCAAACGGATAGTGTTTCCTTTCCTCATGAGAGTGCCGCCTCTCGAGGGCTGGGGAGGAGGTTAGGTAGTATGAGGGTGTGAGGGAAAGGACACTGTCTCTTACATCTTCTAGAATCTTGGCTGTGAGCGCTGTGAATGCGTCTTTGATTCCCAAGTCCTCCTTTGCACTCGTCTCAAAGAAACCAATTTTGTGTTGCTTGGCCAACTAGTGGGGGATGAGGAGGAGGAAGAGGAATGAAGGGGAGGAGAAAGAAGAGGAAAAGAAGGGGGAGGAGGAAGAGATGTCTGAGAATTCCCCATTAGGGATGTGCACCCAATGCTCAACATGTTGGCTGGTGTGGTCAACACACAGTACACCCTATCTTTAAGTGCCTCACCTTCTCGCCTCGTTCAGTGGTGACCTGCCTCTGTGCTGAAAGATCTACCTTGTTCCCCACCAGCAGTAAGGCTACGCCTGCAATTGCATTCTAATTAGCAAGGACCAGATGAGTAAATTTAATTAGGTGACCATGTTTGTAAATTTCTATCCCCACAACATGGTCAATTCAGCAACCACTCTATCCATCCCCCTCACACACTGACCTCTCCCTCTCCATCCCCCTCACACACTGACCTCTCCCTCTCCATCCCACCTCACACACTGACCTCTCCCTCTCCATCCCACCTCACACACTGACCTCTCCCTCTCCATCCCACCTCACACACTGACCTCTCCCTCTCCATCCCACCTCACACACTGACCTCTCCCTCTCCATCCCACCTCACACACTGACCTCTCCCTCTCCATCCCACCTCACACACTGACCTCTCCCTCTCCATCCCACCTCACACACTGACCTCTCCCTCTCCATCCCACCTCACACACTGACCTCTCCACCTCACACACTGACCTCTCCTCTCCATCCCACCTCACACACTGACCTCTTCCTCTCCATCCCACCTCACACACTGACCTCTCCCTCTCTATCCCCTCACACACTGACCTCCCTCTCCATCCCCTCACACACTGACCTCTTCTATGTTTCTAAGCCACTTCGTGACATTGGTAAATGTTGCCTCCTGAGTGATGTCGTAGACCAACATTATTCCGTGAGCGCGCCTGTAGTTACTGTGCAGTGAGGGTCTCAAAGCGTTCCTGTCCAGCTGTGTCCCTAAGCAGATGGTACACACAATGGCACCCATTGTTGGCAAGTGCATCACGTGCATCATACCATATCTGCAGTTTGATCTTCTTATCTTCAACATTGAACGTTTTGAGTTTGAAATCGATTCCTGCGCATAAACGTTACACAAATTTTTAAATTAAATCACTGTTTCTGCCGAAGACACACAAGAGCAATTGTTTGCTACCAAGTCAGCCGGAAATCAAACGCCCCTAAATAAATTCTCACTACCTGCGTGAGAGCCCCTTTCTATAACTGGCGCATTCCATGAATGCAGCGATAAATGGGCAGCTATAACACAAGTACCATGACCGCTGCACGCAGCATCCCATATGATGCTTATACCACCGGACATATGTAGACCAATAGGGTGTCCCGTAACGCGCCCAAATACCAATGTGCACCATGGTACCAGGCGTAGTTTCAAATACACACACCACACACAAACACCACACACAGCTGCTTAATCCGCACATAGCCATTCCCTAATCTCACATGTAAAAAAAAAAGTGTGCATGAAGTACGTATGTTTAAAAAAAAACAACATACTGTCGTGTACGTACCGATAGTCGTTATGTGCGATGGTCGGATGTGACCATCCGTGAAACGCGAAATTACGCAGGACTTCCCTACGCCGCTGTCTCCACAGAGTAAGACCTTGAACAGATAATCGTAGTTCTTGCTGTCCGTCATTACGCCAACTGGAAACTTAAAGTAGTAGTACCATCTGTTGTCTTTAATATTAAATAGAATAATTTAATTATTAAATATGGATTAGCGGAATTTGCATTACGTCATAGTGCCGAAAGCAAGGTGGGACTACCTAGTTGGCCTCCACGTACAGTAAGACCGAATCGGGTGTGTTGGTGTGATTTTCTTCTCCTCACCTTTGGTACATACACGTTATTCATAATTCTACAACCACGCTTTTCCAGTATGTCGCAACATGGTAGCAACTACCCCTATGGTTACAGGCCAATCAGAGTAACGAATCAAGGAAACGAAAGGCAAGGCCCCCGAAAGCCGGGAGTTAAATCTTCAGGAAAATCGTACAAAGTGCTTTTGATTGGTGAGTCTGGAGTTGGAAAGTCCACATTGATCGGTCGCTTGTGTGAGGACAAATTTTTGACCGAGTTGAGAAAATACACGCTAGGTGAGAGGGATTGAGTGGCGCTTAACGGAAGTGGCACAGTGTCGCTTTACATGTCACAAGGTTTTGACATGTTTGAAAAGGAATACGAAATAGACGGCGAGAAAATCAGGATTTACATTTGGTGAGCTTTGTAGCGTATGAAATGCTGAGGGCTTATACCCATGTAATCACTCAATTCAGGGACACTGTAGGTACAGAGAACTATGACTCCATTACCACACAGTACTACAGAGGGGCATCGGTGAGTTTTATGCTTCATCTCCAAACGAGTTTGTATCTGTGAGAACGGCAAATGGTGTCCCAATAGGGTATTATAGTTGTGTACGACATTACTGCGCTCCAATCATTTGAGCAGCTCAAGAAGTGGATGAACTATATACACGCGGTACAACAGCACTAAAGAGAGCTCTGCAATGATAATCACATGATAATCACGGCACACTTTTTACTTCAGCACGCCACAGCTGATGTCAGTGTTATGCTTCTTGGGGCAAAGCAGGACCTTGAGTCCAAGAGAGAAATAGATGTTGAAGATGGAAAAAGGGTATGGTTCTGAATCAGTAACTCTTTTGGGCATTTCTTTACTTTTCTCTCGCAGTTTGCAGCTACTCACGAGATATCACACTTCTATGAAGTAAGCGCAAAGACTGGCCATAATGTAGGTGAAGCCTTCTTCACATTCTTTCAGGATGTGCACAGGAAGGTATGCTCCCCTATGCTCCCCTATGCTCCCCTATGCTCCCCTCCGCATATGACCTCTATTGACTTGAGTGTGTTTGGCCATGCAGGCACAGGGAACGGTTCAGGAAGCTGCCCCGCAACCCCCAACACCCACACAATCTTCATGTTGTGGACGTTGAAAAAAATAATAGAACATTGCATTTTGTTGTTATGCTATGTTGCTGTGTGTGTGTGTGTGTGCCTGTGTGTGTCTGTGCGTGTGTGTGTGTGTGTGTGTGTGTGTGTATGTGACAACCCAACTATCAGGTATAAATGTTTATCGTTACGCACGTGCGTTAATGGCAATCTTGACCTTCGAAGCATCTGCGGTCCTTCTTGACATTGAAGGGACTATAACTTCTATATCATTCGTCAAAGTACGCCATTCAACTGGCCACCGACCGTCCTTTTGGCATGATTCTGTCCTACCTTTATTCAGGACGTACTATTTCCTTACGCGACAGCCCACGTGAGTGAGTATTTGACGGACAGCTGGGACAGCGACGAGTGTAGAGAAGATGTAGCGCGTTTGCGAGACCAAGTAATAGCCGGTTTGTGTTCAGGAGGTGTTAAATGAATACATTCTGCAGGCACGGGAAGACGAAAAGAGCGGCATGGCTGGTGTCCCGCATATACATTCGGAAGACGATCCGTACTGTCATTCAAAGGAATGGTAATGTAGGGAGCACTCCGGACCAGTGGTGCAAAATGGTTCGGCCTGTTTTACGGTGCATCTTAATAGCTTAATACAGGAGGTGGTTTCGAACGTGGCGTGGCTGATGAGAGCCGATAGGAAGGTCGGGGCTCTGAAGCAGCTACAAGGGCACATCTGGAGACGAGGTTACCATTCAGGCCAAGTTCTGGGGCAGTAAGCTGTAGCTACCGACCTATCATTCGGGTGGCGTGAATTACAGTTCGTTCAGTGTCTACGCGGACGCTGTGCAGCAGATCGGAGCGTGGCATAGTAGAGGCATCGGAGTGTGGATATACTCCTCTGGCAGCGTAGAAGCGCAAAAGCTGCTACTCAAGTACTCAGAGGCTGGGGACCTGTTGGAGGTGTGCATTAAATGGGTCGGGTGGGAGAAACGATGGAGTGGATAGGTGAAAAGGGACACAATTGTAGTTTATGACTGAGCCTTTAGGAGGGCGGGCATTATATGAAGTATCTAATATCCTTTTTAGAGCATTTCAGGGCATTTTGACACTGCTGTTGGTGGTAAGAGAGATCATTCAAGCTATACAACAATTGCAGAGCGGATGGGAGTGGATGCGCCTAATATCCTATTCATTACGGACATTATAGAAGGTACATTCAAAGCTGTATTAACAGCAAGTTAGCTGACTTCTTCCCTCAAGAGGCTAAGGCAGCACACAGTGCGAAGATGAAGGTGGCTATTGCAGTGAGACCAGGAAATGCTCCTCTGTCTGACACAGACAAGAAACTCTTCCCAATGGTTGAAGACTTCAGTTCACTCTGTGTGACACACCCTGATCACAACTAGTAATGAATGACAGATCAAAATGCTTGATTTTCAGTTTCTGTGGTGTAATAGACACCCTCTTCCGATGCTACTTGTACAAGAAACCCTTGAGTCATGGATACAGTGTGATACATATGCAAATTTAGGGTCTTCAGTCAGTAGAGTATTCATCCAAATGGTATACAGTACAATAAAGGGCCACCTCATACAGTACAATAAAGGACCACCTCCCCCCTAATCACTAGCAGCATACAGCAGATCATATCAGGCATGCATGTGAGATGTAGTTCTACAATTAGGGGATGTGTGCTGTGCATCCTGCCACTTTACCAAGGACACTGACAGTACCTTGTGGAACAGTGCTTTTTTTCTATACAGGAAACATACTTTTATATACAGACTCCTAAACAGCATGACATCAAAGGTCACTTTTCACCCCAAATCCCGGCCCTTTTGGGGGCTCAGTTAGTGTAGTGAGTCCTCCCACTGGCTCTGCGGCAAAGCGGTTGATGTAGGGTCCGGCTTTGGGCTTCCTCCCGGCCGCCAAATCATCGATGATGTGCTCAATGTCACGTGGCGACAGGTCCTCGTAGTAATCATCATTGATCTGCACCATAGGGGCATTCACACAGGCACCAAGGCACTCCGCTTCTGACAGAGTGAAGAGTCCGTCGTGCGTGGTCTGACCGACCTCTATGTTGAGCTTCTTTTGGATGGCACTCACAATGCCATCAGAGTCCCTCAGCATGCACGGTGTGGTGGTGCACACTTGAATGTGATACTTCCCAACGGGGCTGCGGTTGAACATGGTGTAGAAGGTGGCCACCTCGTAGACCCTCATCCGGGACATACCCAGGATCTCGGCCACTTTGTTCATCGCTGATATGGGTAACCAGCGGTGCTGCCTCTGGGCCAGGTCCAGCACAGGGATGACGGCTGCAGCCTTATAACCTTCAGGGTAGTTTTTGATAATTGCTTCCACTCGTTTCATGTTCTCTGGTGTGAATTCGAACTTTACGTCGGGGTTGTTTTCAGGAGTGTTCCTGTGGACAAAGAGCTGGTTCCCGCCGCTCTGCACCGTAGAAGTGGCGTGAATGCTTCGGTGAGCTACGGCCGCTCTCGAGTTCAACATCCTCAAATAACGCACACTTCGTGATATTGATGCTGCCATAACTGTGCTATAAAGTTTGTTTTTTATTGAGCCAAGAACTACACAAGGTACCCGAATTCCAGCGTCCTACTACCCAACTTCACAAAGCCATAACAAAATGGCCAACAAACCGTATAAACTTGCGCATGCGCATTGTGCCGCGAAGTTTCTTTGTGCAGAAGGCAGCATGGCTGGAGTAAGTTTGTGCAATACAATGTATCTAGAGACATCTGCTTGCGTGCAGTAATCAATAAAATTGGTACTCACTTGGTCGTTCCTATATCGCAACATTTTATGTTAAGCGTACGGTCACGTTTATTTCGCATCGCAGACGCTGTACACCTACCCTGACAACTTCAGGGCATACAAGGCTTTGATTGCTGCGCAGTACAGCGGGGCCAGAGTTAAGCTTGTGTCCGAGCCTCCAGAGTTTGAGCTCGGTAAAACCAACAAGACAGATGAGTTTCTGAAGAAATTTCCTCTAGGGAAGGTTAGTTTGCGTATGGAATATTCACAATGAGCGGGAAGTAGAGGTAATTCCGCTGTTTCAAATGTGCCAGGTTCCAGCATTTGAAACTGCCGACGGTACCCCGATTGTGGAGAGTAACGCCATAGCTTACTACGGTAAGCTCCTAAGCAGAAGGAAAAGACACAGTGTACTGTTTCACAAGTCATTCTTTCATTAGTGGCCAACGAACAACTGCGTGGGAAGACTGACCTCGATGCGGCTCTTGTGCAACAGTACGTCAACTTCGCAGACAACGAGATCTTGCCAGCTGCCTGTACCTGGACGTTCCCCACACTAGGACTACTCCAATTCAACCAACAGGTGCACCTGAAAGAAATGCCATAATAATTCTGTTCACATGTTGTGGCTCACCAGGCCACCAAGCAAGCCCAGGATACCCTCAAGTCGCTTCTAGGTGTGCTCAACAATGCATTGGCCACACGGACGTTCCTTGTAGGGGAGAGGGTTACCTTGGCAGACATAAGTGTCGTCTGCGATCTGCTCCTCCCTTACAAACAGGTTATGAGATAGGGGGTCTGATGTGAAGTGGCACTCACACACACACACACACACTATATTGCCCCGCCTCCCCTTCGGTGCAGGTGTTCGATGCTGAATTCAGGGCACCTTTTGGACATGTAAACAGATGGTTTGTGACGTGTGTCAATCAGCCTCAGTTCAAGGCAGTTGTGGGTACTGTGGAACTGTGTACCAAGATGGCACAGTTTGATGGTGAGGTCAACATAATGCATGGTTAGCCGCTCTACAATACAATAGACAGTCCTAGTTCATAATTATGTGTTGATAGGACACAAAACATTTACTATGCACTAATGGAATGGGAGTGATGTGTTTAGTCGTTCAAATGGAGTGATAAGGGCATCAAAATAGAACATTGAAATAAAGCATGCTTTTGGCATGCCTAGGCACTGGAATCCAATTTGGAATGATTTGGGAACACAAATTTGCCGTATTTGGTTGACAATTTGGTATTTGAATAAAATAGTCTTGAGCCTTTAGTTATAAATGTAGTTTTGGATACTTTTTCAAGTAAGATATTTATCCCTTCATAGCTGAAAAATACAATGAGTTATTCCCTAAGGAGAAAAAGAAGGAAAAGACTGAGGAGAAGGAAGCCAAGAAACCCAAAGAGACCAAAAAGCCAAAGGAAGCCGAGAAACCTAAGGAGACCAAGAAACCTAAGGAGGAGGAGCCAAAGGACGTTGAGGAGGAGGACGATGCACCCAAGGAGCCAAAGTTCAAGGATCCGTATGCTGACCTTCCCAACAGGTGAGCTTACTAACTGGTATGCCAATGTTATATTGCCATGTTCCTCTGCTATGCAGCAAATTTGTTCTGGATGCATTTAAACGAGTGTACTCCAATGAAGACACTGAGACAAAGGCTGTTCCCCATCTTTGGGAGAACTTTGACCCTGAAGGGTGGAGTATCTGGAAGGCTGATTACAACTACAACAGTGAGCTCAAGCTCATCTTCATGACATCTAACCTTGTGTCTGGCATGTTCCAACGTCTGGAGAAGCTCAATAAGTATGCATTTGCCAGTGTCCTCGTTCTTGGGGAGGACAACAAGAACAGCATTGAGGCCATCTGGATCATGAGAGGGCAAAAGTTGGCCTTTGATGTATGTGGCTTTGGCATGTGATGTGTCACGTTTTAATGAAGCATTATTTTGTTTAGCTTGTAGAGGACTGGAACATTGATGCTCCATCTTACACTTTCAAGAAACTGGACACAACCAACTCTGCTGACAGGAAGTTGATAGAAGAGTTTCTAACTTGGAAGGGTGACTTTGGGGGTAGATGCGTCGCTGATGGGAAAATATTCAAGTGAACTCTTAGGCCCCATAGAAATTTTCATTGCTCCTGCTGGACTCTATTTCTGTTTTTGTGTTCGTAAATACGGTGGTTGAATAGATGTTTTACAATTCATGCAGCACAGTAAATGAACAGTGGGTACACGTCGATGCAAGTATAGTATTAAGCGTTGAGTCAAAAATTTTAATGGGAATGGCCTTGCAGATAGACGATAAGGAGGCAGATCACTTCCTACACCTGGCACTACCTTGGCATAAAACATCAGAAGCATAATTAAATTATTATTTTACCATGGTAATAACGCCAAGATGGTTTTCGGAGCTAGACTCACTTGGAAAGGCTGTAACATCGTGCACAACGATGAAATATGGTGAGTGCTTCGCCAGGCGCCATCAACTTATTTTTATTTAGACTATTATGAACTTAAGGAAAGACCACGTTCGTCGCGAGTTGATGATGCAAAGGAAATGGCCACACGTTTGGGGCTTCTTAGCTTCACAAAACGAAGTGAGTATCTGAACATTCCGCTCTCTCCGTGGGTTTATTTGCTGTGTTCTAGTACAATATTCAGACCACAGTTGCAGCTGTTCAGCGATATTCCCACCACCATGGGACGACCGCAGGAATGGTGGGCGTTCGCTGGAGCGTTGCGAATGCCCAGCGAATAAAAGCATGGACTGACCGCACACACTACAGAAGCAGCACAGAGAAGACATTTAAGTGGCCGAAGGAGTGCGCAATGTGACCCGTCAAAAACAGTTTGAATGACAGATTTCTGAAATACAAACCGCACACACACACACACAATATATATATACACTGTAAACGTATAAAAGGCACTGAATTCCCTACAGTGCAAATACAAGAAGGAAGGAAAAGAAAAAAGCTCAGAAAGAAAAAAAAAATTTAAAACATCCTAAGACATCATTTGGTCTGCTTCTGTCTCCCTGCAACACAAGTCACTTGGGAACAGTCAATTCATGTGGTCCAATACCTGATTCGCAGTGTCCTGATGTAGCCCTCCTATCTCACCCAGAAGGTCAACAGCATGCTGTGTGTTGGCCGCCAAATTGGGCAGCTGGGGATGAGAGATGAAAGCCACATCAGGAGTCATGGTGACAGAGACCTGGACATCAGGGGGTGCCCCTTCCCCCTTCTCAGGGGGTGGGCTTGTCCCAACTAGATCGGGCAAAACGTCGTCTTGCTTGGCAGAGGGTGGAGCCTCAGGGTCCAGCAGGTCAGGGTCTGCAGTGCTGATGTCCTGGGCACCCCTAAGCTCCGCCTGCTCACTATCAGCATCCTCACCAAGGCTAGTGGTTACCATGGCATCCAGAGACTTCTCCATCTCCAGCAAGGAAACGGGTTTCTCTTTGTCATCGATGATGGTGTTCTGGAATGGGTCCTCCTGGGGGGCAACCCCGGGGGGCTTTTCGTACACGTGCTCCAGTGCCCCGACGAGGGAGGGGTCTACCTCCTTTGCTGGGATGGCATCCCCACCCACAGTGAGCTCCGGTACCTCATCCCCAGCCTCTTTTTGTTTGGTGTGCTCACTTTCATGTTGCTTCTTGCGCTCTTCGAGTATCTTCTGGTCACGCCGAGTGCGATTACGAACACTGTAGCCTTCTATCTCTCCGAGCATGTCTTTGATCATAGTACGATCACGCTGGTCAGGAGAGGGGAGGAGGGTGGCGATAAGGAGAGGGGAGGAGGGTGGCGATAAGGAGAGGGGAGGAGGGTGGCGATAAGGAGAGGGGAGGAGGGTGGCGATAAGGAGAGGGGAGGAGGGTGGCGATAAGGAGAGGGGAGGAGGGTGGCGATAAGGAGAGGGAGGAGGGTGGCGATAAGGAGAGGGGAGGAGGGTGGCGATAAGGAGAGGGGAGGAGGGTGGCGATAAGGAGAGGGGAGGAGGGTGGCGATAAGGAGAGGGGAGGAGGGTGGCGATAAGGAGAGGGGAGGAGGGTGGCGATAAGGAGAGGGGAGGAGGGTGGCGATAAGGAGAGGGGAGGAGGGTGGCGATAAGGAGAGGGGAGAAGGGTGATAAGGAGAGGGGAGGAGGGTGGTGATAAGGAGAGGGGAGGAGGGTGATGAGGGTGACAAGGAGAGGGAGGAGGGTTACAATGTGATGAGTTACACAAAGGCAAATTGGACTCTTACAACATCCACTCGTGGGTTTCTTGGAGTGTCCAGATTCAGAAGTGTTTGGTTCATCTTGTGTGCGAGTTGCAGTGCCATCAGACCTGCTACGCGTATGTCATTCTCCTTCAGGTCAAGATGGAGGAGAAATCTGTGTTCTGCCAGCACCTCTGCCAGTGCAATAGCGCCTACACAGCAGCGCGAGATGGCTCAGTGTTGGAGGGGAGGGATGGGAGAGGGGAGGGATGGGAGAGGGGAGGGATGGGAGAGGGGAGGGATGGGAGAGGGGAGGGATGGGAGAGGGGAGGGATGGGAGAGGGGAGGGGTGGGAGAGGGGAGGGGTGGGAGAGGGGAGGGGTGGGAGAGGGGAGGGGTGGGAGATGGGAGGGGTGGGATGGGAGAGGGGCAGGATGGGGTCGCACGGGATGGGAGAGAGGAGTGGGGTGGGAGGGGATGGGATGGGGTGGGAGGGGATGGGATGGGATGGGATGGGATGGGGTGGGAGGGGATGGGATGGGGTGGGAGGGGATGGGGCAGTGTGTGTGTGTGATGATCTCACCTTCGCATGTCATCCTCACATCACACATGCTGAGCTTCTCCAGTGACCGATTGGCCAACAGTCCAAGCTTAAAACTGTACAAACCTTCGTCTCCAAAGCGATTATGTGACAAGTTGAGCTCTTTAAGAGTCTTAGTGCATGGCTGAAGGGGAGGGAGGGGGAGGTTATTTGTGATCAGAGGAAGGAGGAGAGGAGTGTCTACACACCAACATGGATGAGATGTGCATGATGCCATCATGAAGCACATTATTGTTGGCTAGGTTGAGGATGAACAAACCCTCTTGTTGCTCAGCTACTCCAGCACAGATGAAGCGCACACCATCGTCCTAGATTACCAAGATTATCAGAGGTGAAGAGGTCACATATTTGACAGTATGCGTGTGTGTGTGTGTGAGTGGGGGTATGTGTGTGGATATGTGTGTGGATATGTGTATGTATGTGTGTGTGGGTGGGTATGTGTGGGTGTGGTCCGACATTACCTGTAGGTTATTGTCTCTCACGTCTAGGACTTGTAAGGTATGATTTGTACGCAGGATCCCTCCCAAGTACTGTCCATCCTCCGATGACAACTGGTTGTTGGCCAAATACAGCTCCCTCAGGTTCTCGTTGAACTTCATCGCAGCCACTAGCAGTAGATGACATCACCACAAGTGGCACACACTCGTAATATGTACATGTGGTGATGTTGCGTGTGTGTGTGTGTGTGCTCACTTAATATGAATGTGCCTTTCCCCGAGAGGGCGTTCCCCTCGGCTCTTAGGCTCTGTAGGGCACAGTTGGTCCTTACAGAGCGCAACAGGAGTGTCAGCGTCTGCTCCTCAAGACCACAGTAACCCACATTCAGTGTGGTGATGAATGAAGACTATTGAAAGACAAATGGGCAGTGAAACCAGACCAGTATCACCTGTCATTAGTCCAATGTCACCTCCTTCCCACTCACTTCCCTCACTTCCCTCTCTCCCTCACCAACCTCCCCCTCTCCCCTCCCTCAGTAACCTCCCCCTCTCCCCTCCCTCACCAACCTCCCCCCTCTCCCCTCCCTCACCAACCTCCCCCCTCCCCTCCCTCACCAACCTCCCCCTCTCCACTCCCTGACCAACCTCCCCCTCCCTCAGTAAACTCCCCCTCCCTCACTTCCCCCTCTCCCTTAACAACCTCCTCCACTCTCCCCTCCCTACAAACCTTCCCCTCCTTCCTCAAGTCTGGCTAAGTATGATTCTTGCCATTGAACACAACCATCCCAATATGCATGACCCTTCATAGAGCCATCTTCCATACATGTGTGGTACATGGGTAGGAGGACCATCTCACTGACCTTTTTCAATGCTCTTCCAATGGCAAGCCATGCCCTTGCTCTTAACTTGTTGTTATAGGAAAGGTTGATCTTCGATGCACAACCATAGAACTCCACCATCTCACACAGTGCTATGGCTCCCTGAAGGAAGGGGGAGAGGGGAGGAGGGAAGAGGGGAAGAAGGAAGAGGGGAGGAGGGAAGAGGGGAAAAAGGAAGAGGGGAGGAGGGAAGAGGGGAGGAGGGAAGAGGAGAGGAGGGAAGAGGGGAGGAGGGAAGAGGGGAGGGAGGGTTACAGAGGGGAGGATGGAAGAGGGGAAGGGAATAGGCAGAGTTATAAACTTTACCCCACCCAAACTCAACAACCTTTACCTCATCCTCGAGATTGGTTCTCTCCAGGTCCAATGTGGACATCTGCATGCGACTGAGGACTGCTTCTAACACCTCACAACTCTTGTTATCCAACTTAACCCCTAAGATGACGTCACATGACCTCCAGTCAGTGCAATAACACATACCAGCTGAAGTCCTATAGCAAAACATACCACCTCCCCCCACACACTAACCTACACACCACCACCACCACACAAACCTACACAACACCACTTACCACACTAACCTACACAACATCACCCCACACACACACACTAACCTACACAACACCACACACCCCACACACACCTCTCAAGTCCAGGGTGTCGATAGGTGTCATAAGATCGTCAAGCCTCTGTATATAGAGAAGAGGCATGTCAGATGGGGGAGGGGACCCCATTCCTCCTGGAATGGGGAGGAGGGGGCATCTTGTCTCTTGCATATCCACAAACCTCGAGTTGTTCGAGCAGTTTGGTGATTGGGCGCACCTTCATGGCACTGCACTCCCTCTTGTAAGCCTCAACCATGTCCCGGGCTGTTTCATTAGGATCTGTACAATGAAGAATATGCACACCTCACACAACACTGCACAGGACACCATCTCATGACACTACACAAAACACTATCTCATGACAACTGCACACACTATCTCATGACACTGCACAAAACACACACTCCAGTCCAGAACACTCCAGTCCAGAACACTATACCTCGCAATACTGCACAGTCAAACACACAACAGTTCTCTCCCGAGCTATGAAATGCTTGCTAGGCATAACAACAGTCTTGTGTGCCCTCATCATCGCACAACCAACCAACATCACAATCATTGCACACACACACACAAGCAAACATATCCACACGCCCACACACACAAAAGCTTCTCCTTACCATGACCCCAGAGATTAGTATCATCAAACTCTGCGACCAAGGCTTCGTCTTCTCTGAATCGTACTCTCCTGTGCCGGCTAGTGTCACCATCAACATGGTCGCCATTTGCTCCCATCTGCATGTTCTTCTCTGTGATACTCTGACACTCCTTCCTGTCCTCAAGCTGTTGGAAATTCGCCGACCAGACGTAAGTACAGCGGCTATGGATACAGGGGGTCTAGGCCTACAAGGCTCCATTTTAAACAGCGCACATGGCGCTTTACATAACAACATACAACACACAAATACACATGTATGCACACACACACACACACACACACACACACACACATACCCGCGTATACAGTACACTCACACGCGACAACGCGCACACAACACAGCTACACTTGTGCCCACTCACCTATGCAGAAACGTAAGCACACACCTACAAGAAACACTACAAACCCACCTCGCGATCCGAATGATCTCTATCCTGAAGGTTCTGGGAACTGTCACCGATGGCGTGAGCATCGCTCATTCCCGTTACCGCGCCTTTAGGGTTGCCGGCTGTTTTAACAGGAAGCATACAGATTTCATCGTCGTCATCCCTCTCACTAGTTCCAGTGGACATAGCAACACCTTTTATTTGAGGGTAGGCGATACAGGCGCCACAACCAAGGTATTAGGTATGAGTCTCCTCCTAGACGCCCTGCTGCAAAATCGTTTCTCCCTCCGACACCAAACACAAACAGTTTCAAGGTACGCACGCGACTTTCACGTGACACAACAAGGGGGTTGTTTTATTCTTTTTTCTACGTAGGCGATGTACCACAATTACAACCCAGTCTCGGGTTCCGTGACTATTGCAGACAGAACTCCTACGGGAATCGTAAGTTGCTACTAAAATAGCCATAATTTCTATTTGTTCTCACTCTATCACGCAGGCTCCGGTGTTAAAAACGGGGGCTGCAGCAACCCCAACCTTCATACCGCACTATACGCCTAGTACCGGAGGCATAGAGCTTTTCAACCCATCGAATAAAATAAGAAGACTACAGGACTTCTTTAAGGTGACTTTAACGTCTTGTTTAGTCGCATCTTGACCCTTCTCTTACAATATGTGTGTTAATGTGAAGAATGGATCCGGACTGCCTGTGTTCTTGAGGGGACCACGTGATGTGATGATGTACAAAGGTGTCATGGCGTTCTCCGTGTTCGGAATAGCGGTGACGTTGTTCAGTGTGGCTCGAATGGCCACAGGGAAGATACATAAGAAGCAAACCCATTAGGACATTGGTAGCATTATGTATGGAGAAATCATTAGGAGTTCTTAGCATGTCAGTTCAGACACACATCGTGTTTCATCAGAATTGATGTGAAGGTGACAAGAGTTCAGACACATGTTTCATCAGAATTGATGTGAAGGTGACAAGACACATGTTTCATCAGAATTGATGTGAAGGTGGCGAGAGTGGATAAACACAGAGCACACACAGAGTACATGTCCACACACACACATCCAGCTGACACTTCGGATACACCTTGGTAACGTACAAGCATGCTCTCTCGCCATAACATACAACACCTGTCAAAATTTAATTTATATAGACCAGACTGGCCCCTCCCCCATCCTGTTTATACCTCTTGTTATTGTACATTGGAATACTGGTGTACATGATGTCATAACAATAATGTCATAGTTGTACACTACAGGACCTGTGGTAGCTAATGCTATGTAGGGGTTGTTGTCATGTTGTCATTAGGTTGTGGGGTTGAGTCTTCTAGACCTCTTAGGACGTGATGGCTCCTCTGCTCTGGGCTCCACACTGCTGCTCTGTATGCGTACATAAGCCATGCAAATGATTACTCCATAGGTATCATGAAAACAAATTAAAAGTTATAATCAAGAAAAGTGCAGTTTACTGGCATTTAAAAAGAAAGATAGTAAGTAGTAACAATCTCCATATTAAATACAATTATTAAACGTTTCAGCATGGAATTCAAACCAACTAAAAAGCTAACCTGCTTCATCAAGGACTAACAATCAAAATGAGTTATGAACCTTCGTTCTTTGGTTACGATTTTACAGTTACTTATTTGCTTCACCTCCTCCCCATTCAGATGACATTTAATTGCATGAATTGTTATAGATACATACCCATGTTGGAAATAAATAAAGCATGAAAATAATTGACTGATTTACATGAACCCTCATTGACTGTCCGCTGAGTGATAGTTGTTTAAGAGCTTTGTACTCATGTGTATGTGTCTTCAGGATACTGTTAGAATACTAGTGCTCTTAATTAGGATGGTCATAGATGCCTGATACTGGCTTGCTACACGTGGACTCACCCCATTGTCCAGATCATTGACATAGCCGAGAGATGCAGGGTAGGTCACTTCTGGAATCTTGCCTGGCTGTGTGGTTGGTAGTGGCTTTGACTTTGGCTGTTTCTTGCCCACAGCACGCACTTGTTTGGTGGCTTTTGTTTCATGGAGTTCCTTGGGAGAGCCTGAATCCACCCCCTCCTCCTCCCTTGTCCTCTCTTCTCCATCATCAAGTGCATCATTAACTGCAGTGGGACTCTTAACAAAACAATGTACTTGAGCCACACAAGGCAGGGCCACACCCCCTACAATGCTAGGCCACACCCCATACTCACTTTATCCTCTGGAGGACTTGCTTTCTTAGTTGCAGCTCGTTTGCGAATAGCCTTTGGTTTGATGGGCTTTATTTGGGGTTCGTCGTCACTGCTACCTGTGTCCTTGTTCACCTTTACTTTCTTAGGAGGTGATGCTTCCACCTCCTCTTCCCCAGACGGGCGCTAAATTAAAGCAATACAGATATACCACTTGTGGCCATCTTCCCCCTCCCTCCCTCCCTCCCTCCCTCCCTCCCTCCCTCCCTCCCTCTGCCCTCACGACTCCCTCGCTCCCTCTCTCGGCCCTCACGACTCCCTCCCACCTTTCTGCCCTTTGGTGAATTCCTTGTTTTGGTGACAGCTTGCTTGCGGACACCTTTAGCCTTAGTGGGCTTTATTTGGGATACTTCATCACCAGCATCCACCTCCTCTTCCACTGGTCGGCGCTTTGCCTTACTGAAAGGTGAAGTGATGACCTCTGGAGACTTGCGCTGATTAGAAGTAGCAATGCTGGTGTGATGTTGTGCAACACACACATACACACACACACACACACACACACACACACAAATGCATGCATGCACTCACAAACACATGCACACACGCACGCACACACATATAAACGCACGCATGCATGCACACACACACACACACACAAACGCACGCATACAAATGCATGCACGCACGCACACATACACACACACAAATGCATGCAGGGTCGTTTCATCTATTGTCACTCAGAGTTGTGACTCACGTCTTCCAATTTTGCTCCAACTTCTCATATATGTTGGTCTTGATATGAAAGTGACATGTACCATTTATTGAGTTAATAACGTTAATGGTTTACGAAATACACACCACTGAATAATTAATTTTTTCATAAATGTTGCAACTTTGCACACTCATATCTTGGCTGCAATACAATTGACAGCAGAGTTTTTTGGCATCAAATTGAAGGCCATGATCAGTAGAACTGATCTATGGTGATTATTTTGGGGGGTGGGTAAAGGGTTAAATTTTTAATAACTTCAAAGCACGTTTTGCAATATTGAGGTGCCACCCATGTTGAAAGTCAATTTTTTTCTTTTCACATAAGTGAAAGGACTATCAGTGTCAGTGTTTTACAAGAATAAAAAGTCTGTGTATTGATAACCCCTGAGAACCACGCAAGGTTTTATATGAGGGCGCCATTTTTGTCTCATTAAAATTCTGTTTTGTTTACATACTGTAACGTAGGTTCTCACAGTGTTCACCAAAGTATAATATCCAAAATCAAGACTGACTAGTTGCCACGCAACTGCCAATATATACACGTATAACACAACCAATCACAATACACGCACACAATGACCAATGATATAATACTATATGTTTCATATACGCCACATTACTCTCCCCTTAACTCCTTGCATATATGTATAGTAATAGTTTTGTTCAGTGTGTATAATACTGGCCATATCTTAGAGGAGGATGACGATCCCTCTGAGATCTTTGGAGGTGTACTGGCTGCTGTGGTATCTCATCATCAGCACCTACATACCCACCGATTGAACGTTCAACTCCACCACACTCAAACCCCAGATCAAATGATGCATCATCTGGAAGGACTACAGGATCGTCTTCATTTGATTGTTCTGAGTTCCACTTTTCTGGATCGCCGTGACACATCTTCATCCTATTGTGGTGAACTGTCTGAGTTTTCGTGGTTCCAATCAGTTGAATTTTGTAATTCACCGGACTGACTCTGTCGATTACAGTGTAGGGCCCTCTCCACTGTGAAGACAGTTTCCTCGTTTCACCAACCTTCACTGCTGGATTAAAGAGCCAAACTCTATCCCCAACCTTAAAATTCACCTCAGCACAATGCTTATCTCTCCTCTCTTTCCTTTTCTTCTGAGCAACATCCAAATTCTCTCTGATCACATCATAAGCCATCTTTAAGGTTGTCTTCACCTCCTTTATATACTGGGGAATAGTACCAAAACGACCCAACATAACATCAATTGGTAAAACAGGTGAACGTCCAAAACTGACAAAGTATGGTGAGTTTCCTGTGGACTCATGCAACGATGCAAACACCGCCTTCTGCAAATGTTTGTCCCAATCATCTTGATGCTCCCCTACCATCTTAGCCAAAATTGCTTCAACAGTGCGATTGAATCTTTCCACCTGCCCATTTCCTTGTGGGTGGTACGCGGTTGTTCTACTGCGTTCAATCCCAAGCATCTGACACAGTCTTTGATTGACTTCTGCATTTAGGTTACTTCCTTGATCACTATGTAACTGTTGAGGAACACCGTACCGACATATAACCTCATCCATCAAAATGCTGGTCAAAGTGAGACCATCAGTAATTTGCAAAGGAAATGCTTCCACCCATTTGCTGAAAACATCTGTAACAACCAAAATGTACTTGTTACCTTTCCTTGTAACAGGTAATGGACCCATAATGTCCCATGTTATCTTCTGAAATGGGTGGCTAGCACTGATAGTACCCAATGGAGCTTGAGGAAGGGGTTGAGGATTGTTTCTTTTCTGGCATGTCTCACATTCTCGTACCCATCGCTCAACATCCGACTCATACCCCAGCCAATAAAAACGATGCCTCACTCGCTCCAAGGTTCGCTTTACACCCATATGCCCTGCTCTGTTATGCAGGTGCTCAAGAATTGATGATCTCATTTCTAATGGTATCAGCATCTGAATGCAAACCTCTGAATCCCCGGACTCTGAATCGCCTACATAGCACTCCCTTATGTATGAAGATCTTTCCATTCTGACGGGTAAGTCCTGGAGGTGGTTTACCATCCTTCACTGCCTCATACACCAATACCATGTAAGCATCCTTGGCCTGAGCTTCTTTGATCTTGGCAAAGTTGTCTGAAGACTCCACCTGAGAGGTAGCTGCAGCCAGCTGAATTGATGGTGTCCTTGACAAGCCGTCAGCATTCCCATTTATCTTGCCTGCTTTGTGCCTCACAGTGAATTGAGGTGAATCAATAAAAGGAACTTCTATTGCGCTACTACCCAACTGCAAACACCTCCTTTTGCAGTCAATTAACATGTCATTCTTCTCCATAAAATCTGCACCAAACAGACATTCTACAGTTCCCTCACAACAGTGAATTCGTGTTCATCCTTGAAACTGCCCAACCGTACCTTAAGGCTAAGCACTCCCATAACATCTAATGGTGAGCCATTGGCCCCCATCACCTGAACATTCGAATGACGAATCCTACCCTTTTCTGAATCAGACAAAACTGAAAAACGGACAACAGACACCGCTGCCCCCGAATCCAACAAACACTCTACCATTTGTCCCTCAAGCTGCCCCTTTACCCGCAGTAAACTACTAATATTGAATACGTAAGCTTGTAATGGTACATGTAACTTGCTGTGATGCTTGAATGTTTGGTGGACTACTTCCTTTCGCGCCAGCCCCCGTCCACCGTCGGTGCTGACCCGTTGAAGTTTAAAGTACACTCCCTTTTCCAATGACCTTCCTTTCCGCATAGGAAACAAGTGTTCCTTCTCCTGCCTCCACCGTCTTCTTGCGAACTGCCACGTTGAAGTTTAAAAGACACTCTCTTTTCCGATGACCTTCTTTCCCGTTCCACGCTGTTGTTGTCGGTCGCTCTACCAGCATCCAATTCTTTTAACTGCTGCTCAAACGATTCAAACTTCTGTGACATCCGCTCCAACATGTGCCTGAGTTGTTCAACTTCGGTCGTTGTTTCCTTGGGATGAACAGCATGTACCGGCACTTCCATAGTATCAGCGCCACCAAACCGCAAAGCTTCTTCAACGGTCACGGCTTCTTCAATAGCTTTATCGAGTACAGTTGGACGACCTTTCAACATAACCTGGTGAGCGATGGAAGGACGAAGACCAGACAAAAATGTTTGCAGCAGCACCTCAGAACCCACATCTTCTTCAGGGTAAGCCTCTTTAAACGCCTTTCGCAACTGCGTAGCGTAGTCCATTACGCGTTCCCTGTCGTCTTGGTAACGGGAATTGAAATATCTAGCCGCCACTATCGGGTCTTTCTTAATCCCGGCCTTCCTTTCAAGGGCTTGCTTTACATCTTCCAACGATCTTTTTTCATCCTCGCCAAGGTCCATATAGTAGTCGACAAGGTTGCCCCGCAACAATGTCGGTAAAATTAGCAATTGCTTTTCCGCTTGCCACTGTTTCGCCACCGCCGCAAGACGAAACCTTTTCCAAGCATGTTCATTCCGAACCACTTCTGACACCAATGTAACGTAGGTTCTCACAGTGTTCACCAAAGTATAATATCCAAAATCAAGACTGACTAGTTGCCACGCAACTGCCAATATATACACGTATAACACAACCAATCACAATACACGCACACAATGACCAATGATATAATACTATATGTTTCATATATGCCACAATACGTTACAAGTGTGTTATGTAAACGTCTTACCACAGCAGCCACAGCTAAGAACACTTGAACTTGCCTTTAATACATTTTAGTGTGATTGAAAATGCGCATCTTTTAGAACTGTTCACGCATTCGACACATCGTCATGGGAACATGGTCAAGGTAATTGTAAACTCTTTATGCTGCTTCAAAATGAAAGTTGTTTCATTTCGATTGGTAGCAAAGAACAGCAATCAGCTGCCATACCAGCAGTGCCTGTGCCCGTGCCGCCTGTAGTGGATGACGTGCCTGCACCCGTACAGGCGGCACGGGCGCAGGCACATCATCCACTACAGGCGGCACGGGCGCAGGCACGTCATCCACTACAGGCGGCACGGGCACAGGCACTGCTGGTATGGCAGCTGATTGCTGTTCTTTGCTACCAATCGAAATGAAACAACTTTCATTTTGAAGCAGCATAAAGAGCTTACAATTACCTTGACCACGTTCCCATGACGATGTGTCGAATGCGTGAACAGTTCTAAAAGATGCGCATTTTCAATCACACACTAAAATGTATTAAAGGCAAGTTCAAGTGTTCTTAGCTGTGGCTGCTGTGGTAAGACGTATACATAACACCACTTGTAACGTATGTAAACAAAACAGAATTTTAATGAGACAAAATGGCGCCCTCATATAAAACCTTGCGTGGTTCTCAGGGGTTATCAATACACAGACTTTTTATTCTTGTAAAACACTGACACTGATAGTCCTTTCACTTATGTGAAAAGAAAAAATTGACTTTCAACATGGGTGGCACCTCAATATTGCAAAACGTGCTTTGAAGTTATTAAAAATTTAACCCTTTACCCACCCCCCAAAATAATCACCATAGATCAGTTCTACTGATCATGGCCTTCAATTTGATGCCAAAAAACTCTGCTGTCAATTGTATTGCAGCCAAGATATGAGTGTGCAAAGTTGCAACATTTATGAAAAAATTAATTATTCAGTGGTGTGTATTTCGTAAACCATTAACTTTACTAACTCAATAAATGGTACATGTCACTTTCATATCAAGACCAACATATATGAGAAGTTGGAGCAAAATTGGAAGACGTGAGTCACAACTCTGAGTGACAATAGATGAAACGACCCTGCATGCACTCACAAACACATGCACATACGCATGCACACACATATAAACGCACGCATGCATGCACACACACACACAAACGCACGCATACAAATGCATGCACGCACGCACACATACACACACACACACGCACACACACACACACACATGCACACACACACACACACACACACACACACACACACACACACACACACACACACACACACACACACACACACACACACACACACACACACACGTGTCACCTTCTTTCCCTGAGTCACGGCAATCCAGTCCAAACCAGTGTAGTCATCACACTGCCCACTGCTCTTTAGCGCACGAAGGAACAATCCTTTCAACATCTCGTAGTCTGGTTCCTCCTCGTAGCCCAGCTTGTACACATACTGGAAGTAGTCTTTGAGGCAGGCTGGAGACGGGGGTGCAGAACCAAAGCACGCAGTCATCAGACCATCTACCTCATCCCTGTACCTAGAGTGAACACAGTGGGAGGTGCTAGCAGTAATGGGGCCGAATAAACCACACCCACTTCATTTTCTGTTGTGCCACTCTATCTTTGTCGTCTAGGAAACCTTCCCAGGGTAGCTGACCGCAGGACCATTGGAGCATGCAGTAGCCAAGGATCTCAAGGTCTCCTCTTCGAGAAGGATCTGTTATGATAGAGGTGGTGGGGGAGTGGCTGGCTACCTGGATGGGATCATCACTCACTTGCGCCCTTGTGTGCGTCAATGCTGGTGAATTCGATGGTTCCATCGTGTTTTCTCCGAGGATCTTCCTTGTAAATCTTGTGAACCCCCTCAGGCTTGTAGCGATATGCCAATCCATAGTCCACAAGGCATACCTGATGATGAATGCATAGACATAAAAAATGAGGGATGGCTAAGGCTGGTTCGTATACAGTATGAAAGAGATGGAGAGAGGGATCACATATACGCCACAATGGAGATCACATGACTACAGGACCATAAAGTGACCTGGAATAGTACCTCTTGTTTAGCTTCGTGACCCACAAGAATATTTGCTGCTTTTATGTCTGCGTGCACATACTCACTCTCGTGGAGATACTCCAATGCTTCCAGCTGCAAGGACACACATGAGCACAGGAGTACGCTGTCACTCCCTCACTAACCACACTGTCACTCCCTCACTAACCACACAGGAGTACACTGTCACTCCCCTCACTAACCACACAGGAGTACACTGTCACTCCCTCACTAACCACACAGTCACTTCCCTCACTAACCACACAGGAGTACACTGTCACTCCCCTCACTAACCACACAGGAGTACACTGTCACTCCCCTCACTAACCACACAGGAGTACACTGTCACTCCCCTCACTAACCACACAGGAGTACACTGTCACTCCCCTCACTAACCACACTGTCACTCCCTCACTAACCACACAGGAGTACACTGTCACTCCCCTCACTAACCACACTGTCACTCCCCTCACTAACCACACAGGAGTACACTGTCACTCCCTCACTAACCACACTGTCACTCCCCTCACTAACCACACAGGAGTACACTGTCACTCCCCTCACTAACCACACTGTCACTCCCCTCACTAACCACACTGTCACTCCCCTCACTAACCACACTGTCACTCCCCTCACTAACCACACAGGAGTACACTGTCACTCCCTCACTAACCACACAGGAGTACACTGTCACTCCCTCACTAACCACACAGGAGTACACTGTCACTCCCCTCACTAACCACACAGGAGTACACTGTCACTCCCCTCACTAACCACACAGGAGTACACTGTCACTCCCCTCACTAACCACACAGGAGTACACTGTCACTCCCCTCACTAACCACACTGTCACTCCCCTCACTAACCACACAGGAGTACACTGTCACTCCCCTCACTAACCACACTGTCACTCCCTCACTAACCACACAGGAGTACACTGTCACTCCCCTCACTAACCACACAGGAGTACACTGTCACTCCCTCACTAACCACACAGGAGTACACTGTCACTCCCCTCACTAACCACACAGGAGTACACTGTCACTCCCCTCACTAACCACACAGGAGTACACTGTCACTCCCCTCACTAACCACACAGGAGTACACTGTCACTCCCCTCACTAACCACACAGGAGTACACTGTCACTCCCCTCACTAACCACACTGTCACTCCCTCACTAACCACACTGTCACTCCCCTCACTAACCACACAGGAGTACACTGTCACTCCCCTCACTAACCACACTGTCACTCCCCTCACTAACCACACAGGAGTACACTGTCACTCCCCTCACTAACCACACTGTCACTCCCTCACTAACCACACAGGAGTACACTGTCACTCCCCTCACTAACCACACAGGAGTACACTGTCACTCCCCTCACTAACCACACTGTCACTCCCCTCACTAACCACACAGGAGTACACTGTCACTCCCCTCACTAACCACACTGTCACTCCCTCACTAACCACACAGGAGTACACTGTCACTATCCTCACTAACCACACTGTCACTCCCTCACTAACCACACAGGAGTACACTGTCACTCCCCTCACTAACCACACAGGAGTACACTGTCACTCCCCTCACTAACCAAACGAAGAGCCAGGTAACAGATCGTCTTGACACTAAACTTCTTTCCTCCTTCTTCGAAAGCCTTCTGAAGATCGTTCCCATACCGTTCCATCACCATGAAGCGGTACTGCATGGAGTCGTGCGTGTGGCTCCCAGACGCTATGTACTTGGGCACACCCAGAAAACGGAGTCCCTTCTTCTTCACCCAGTCATTAACTGCAGGATAATTCACCTCTCAGTTTCACGTAAACAGATCCCACTGCTCCCCATCCTTTGTACACCATACATCACACTACACACTCGTACCACGTGGCTATCAAGCTCGTTTACCACTTGCACAAACGCTACACTTACTGGATTGCGGCTTTGCAACTCGATGGTAGACGGACAGTTCTGTAAAAAGAGGCCCATTTTCGTGAGGCTCCTGTTGCGTTATGACATGAAGGCGTCATTAGAAATAACACGACATGGCGGAAATCTTACTATCTTGACAACGTGCTTTGCAGCTGCCAGCATAGCGCTTGACCCTTCAGGGGATGCCAAGTAGATCTCTCCAAAGCCACCTTTCCCAACAGAAGTTCCCAGAATCCACCGACCTTTAGCGAGGTCTGTAAGAACCTCCCCCGATGGTAGAGGAGGAGGCATTTTGCGCCCCCCACGCTTCTTTGGAGGTGCTTTGGGCTTCTTGCTGGTAGCTTCTCCATCACACGCATCCTTGCTCTTAACCTTCCCAGGCATCGTGGCTACAGTATTAGGTAGAAAATGAAATTATCGCAAGGACGCGCATTTGCAATAATTGTGATTCAATTTATGTAAGCTCCTTCCCTTCCCTTCTTCCTCTTTTAATATAGTCTTTGGTGCGTACAACGAACATGTGCAGCATATGCCTTGGCTAGTCCAGAGCCAGAGATAATGTTATGCCATGTCATGGATCAGATCTACGTCGCCTACTGGCCGACACATAAATTAGCACACGGCGACATTCATCTCTGATGTGTGCACACCAAAGATTGGGACTCCTTTGTAGCAGCATAAACTAAACTATCTAAGGTAGTTAGTTTATGCAATATTACAACAAAAAGCAAACGTCATTGATTAATAGCAGCCTAGGTGTAAGACAGAATTAGGGGCAAGCTGAGGTAATGCCAAAGATCCGGTTCCTACGCCTGTGCCCCTGATTAACTCGGAAGATGTCACTTCATTTATATATTACACGAGGCATAGAACTTTTCAACCCGTCGAGCGACATTGCAGGAATGACTGGACATTTCTCCAACAATATACATTAATGTGAAGATGAATTGTTGTGTTTTGATTGCCTGTATTCTCGAGGTGACAGCGTGATGTGATGGTGTACAAGGGTATCCGTTCTTGATTCTTCTCCATCGTACGCTCTTGAGAAAATGAAAATGGTTTATATGGGTAATATAAGGGTAAGCTACCCTCAGTATAACTTTTGTCTTCTTTCTAATGTTTTATGTGTACTCGTCTTTACATTACTTTTAATAACACATTGCCGCCAAAACAACATTACATAGTGTAACGATACGCGCATGCGCGAACTGCCAATCAGATGGCCACAGACTCGATTCTCTAGTCACAGGTCATTTGAGAGAGCTCCTTCGTAGCGCCGGTCAACATGTGCAACCAAGAGAGTGTATTAGACTATGCTACTCTTTTGGAAAATCTGTTGAGCCCGAGTCCTGGTAGTTTCTCCATGTCACACATTCATGCGCTTACCATATTTGTGGGTATGAAATCAGAGATAATATATCTCTGATGAAACTACATGTATCATTTATGTGATTCGACTTACAGTAGTAAAATAACTCATCCTTTACCCATCTGTTCCATCGCTTTCTACCTTAGTAATTACATCGCGGCGCGCAAAAAACAGAAAGCTGGTCCCCAGACTCTATTTACTCGCCACACCTTCCGGATAGGTCGGGAAATTCCCTTCGTAGCGCGATAGATGCCAGTCAACAGTACAACGAAAAGCGAACGTCATTTGAGAGAGCCTTCTCGAGACGCCAAAAGCAATGAAGAAGACTCGATGAACTCAGAAGATGACTCCTCGTCTTGTAAGCTCAATCTTACGCAGGTGATGGGTGCTATTTAGAACCTTGGTACTCAATTGTATTAGACGACGGGGACTTAATAGACAGAAGGAAAGTAGATTGCTTGAACGATATACAGTTCTTGGAACAGCAATTCGTGGACCTGAAGGAACGGTGAGTGTGTGCTAACACAGTGACACTTCTTAAGAAGGTGGTACATACATGAACTAGTCTTTATCATGAGAGGATTGCGGACATCGACCAGAAGATTCAGCACATACAGGACGGTGGGGTGACGTGAATTGCTATTAGCTTGCTAACTTATTGCTTTTTAATTGTTAGAAACTGCACAGGAGTACCTAATTCCCCTGAAAGAACTCGAGGAAGCGTTTCAAAGTAGACTTGAGACAGTCGGTGAGGATAGCGCTTTTTTTTTCTATGGTCCCCTGATGCATCACAGCATGTCACCTGTGTGTTGAGAACATCCTGTTGATATGTGTCTTTATCTTTTCAACAGCTTTGCTACACCAATGCAGAGTAGGGTCTGAGGATGAGGTGGTGGGGGTGTGATAACATTTGCGTCCATTTTTAATAGTTACAAAACATCACCAATAAATATGAGGAAGAGGTACAGGCAGCCACACAGGACCTTGAAGTACGAGGACCCCTCCCCTGCCCCTCCCACTGAACCTTTGTGTGTCCCACTTCAGGAAATGGGCAAAGTGACTCTGCTCAAAATGAAGCAGGAGGCAGAGGAGAAACTTCGCAGACTTCAGGAGGACAAGGTCATGGCAGACCTTACCAGTGGTATGAATTCCTCCCTCCTACCCCTTCAATATATGCTGAGTGATATCCCTTTGTGGCAGAATCTGCTTCTAGGAAACGGAAGTCAAAGCCTCCAGAGTTCCAGCTACCAGAGAAGAGGAAGAAACCAGTCACTGTTATAGGTAGTAGTTTAGTTGTTTTGTTTCCCCTCATGCCCCGTCTACTCCTCCTGCTTTAGGCCCTTGTGTGATCTACATGCTGCGAGATATGGAAATTATGGAAGACCTTAATGACATTCAAAGGGTAAGTCTATACTCTCAGGAGAGCACCTTCTCTATGCAGGTGCACCAATTTCTCCTCCCGATTGCTGTTTGAAATATCCCAAAGCTTCCTTTTAAGACCTAAAAATTGCTCTATGACCCATCCCTTCTGTGGGCCTGGACTTCCACAGGGTCCCCCAACCCTTTCACCTTATCCAAAAATGTGCCTGCTTTTCTTTAGGGAAGAGCCATGTTGGAGGTCCACAGAAAGGTGGTAGAACTGTAAAGAAAACAACGGCGCCCGTGCCTTCAATTATTGAACTCTGTTTCTGCATTTTATTCTGTTCTGTTATCCTAAGCCATCAGTAACACACTCATTCGCCTGTTTTGTTTTCGTTCTTTCTTGTATGCAAAGCCAAGCTACCGAAATGTCACTATACATAAACGTACATACGCACGAACGTGTGTTCACAAGAATGCGTCGCACCACTCCTTCAGACAGTTGTAACAGTCTCGCTGTTGTTTGGCGTTAGCTCCACATGCCTGGTTTAGCCAATCCTCAAACAGCTCTTCATTCTTCTTAAGAACCAAAAATTGGCCCAACACCACGTACGCCTTATCGAATCCTTTCTCGATAAGGCGCGAACCCAAAGCATCCCCTATGCCAGCGAGGGCGGTCACTGGCTTGTCACCGAGAGGTTCGCCCACAAAGTCACGGTGTTTCTGCGAGGTCGTTGACATTTTAACCTAATTAAAGCGAAGGAAGTTTAGCGCTTTGTAACTTTGACACCATTACACTCTTACCAGCACAAAGATAACAACTTTCAAATTCTTGATTCCAATGAACGCCACCTATGAAATTATATAGTATGTCAAAAGCGACTAAACGAAAGCACGTGACTAGAGAAGTGCTGGAAGACTTTGTCGTCCCCACTGGAGAGCAGACTGTAGTGAAGGTACTTGTGTATGTCACGTATATACAACATTTTTGGACACCAATACTTGTATACAGGTCGTATGTGGCAAGGGCAACAATTTACACGAGGTGGAGGCACCATCTGGGCAACATATGTTGGCTAGTATGCCAACGAAGTTCCGAAGAAATGTCTGGATAAAGCGAGGTCCGAATTTGGTATTTGTATTGCACCGCCGTTTCATTGTACATTAAAAAAAAAAAAAATTACTGTACAGGAGACTTTGTAATCGTTGAACCAATCCCCGAAGGTCAAAAGGTTCAGGTCGAAATAGTGCGTATCCTTTATCCGAAGCAGATAAAGGATCTTTGTGACCAAAAGCTGTGGTAGGTTTTTTTAATGGGGTCTGTGTGGATGAACTTACACCATCTCTTTCACAGGCCGTTCCCTCCTGACAAGGGCACTGAAGGTCACGTGAAGTAGGTTTTCCTTTTCTGAGGATGGTGCTAAAAATAAGCAATGCTTCTTGTTACCAGGGAGATGTCATACGATGAGCAACTTGAAGCTTCCAGTGAAGCTGATGTCCATGATGATGATGATGATTTATTTGTAAATACTAACAGACAGGCACCTGAAAAGGAAGAATCATCATCAGGATCAGAGAGTGATCAAAGGAGCTGAGAATAACAATTCGCGTTCCACTCTATGCATGGTCACTCCATAATGGCTATGTTTGTAGTAAGGGTTGTCTGCTTGGTCTTGTGGTGATTGTTATGTTCCAGTTTGCCAGTTAATGTGTATTGCAGTGCACCCAACTCGCATGTATTTTCAAATTGCGCATATTACTTTTAATTTTCCCATCTGATGACCCGTCTTGGCTACATCTGATGACTTACCTTCCCATCTTGGCTACATCCAATGACTTACCTTCCCATCTTGGCTACATCTGATGACTTACCTACCTTCTTCCCCCCCCCCCCCCCCCCCCAAAAAAAAAATATAATTATAAATCAATAATATTAGTTGTATTATTTATACACGTAATCATAATAACTACAAACATAACATTTTAACATTACGTATAGAATTAGAGAAACAATCTCCAGTGGCCGGCACTGGGGATCTCATCAATATGGCTCTGGCATTAGACTGGATGAGGATGATACCAAGCTTGCCATACAAGTTGGACAAGACCATCAACTTAGGTTTGTTTGTAGTGATGGCAATCCGGGAAGCAATAAAAGATATTTTTATTAATAATAATTAATCAAAAAAACATTACAGAAATACATTATATAAGCATACTACATTAAAACAAGCCTACAGTTCAACTAGAAGCAGGACATCAAATTACCCATGGACCAACACTCCCTTTCCATGATGGCCCTTGCCACGATAGACCTCACTAAAGACATGTTGAGGTGACTGTATATTTCGTTGACTATTTGTGGTTTGGAGATAGACTGGCTGATGGAAAGCAGAGATGCAAGGCGAGAGAAAACACAATGGGCCTCTTTCCCCCAGTTGCCATAGGACTTTATGGCTAGGGGGACACATGTCCACCCCAAGTCCTGACACCTTATGTCATTGGCTGCATGCTTCCTTATTTCAGCTGCGTGGGCTGCAGTGCCCACAGATACACTAGCCTCATTCAGGGTGACAGGGGTAAGGGGTGAGGTGACCGTGACATCAAAGCCAGCCTCTGTCCCAATCCTGAACTAGGATGTTTGCAGGGCGAGAGTTGATATGGTCTCTGGATAAGGTCATACTCTACTTCAACTCTCACTTATAGATGGGCACGACAACAAAAATTGGTAAAGATGTCACGCAAATGGTTGGGCCATACAACCACATCCCCACCACGTCTGCAAGATGACCTAGAGGGTCGAGAACAATGTCAGGACAAAGGGGACACAGGAAACCTCCTGAAGTATCAAGACCTAACCACCATCTGAGAGCAACCTGACATTCAGCAGGGTCGAAATGTAGAGCAGTAGTCCTGACATTGTTCTCAACCCTCTAGGTCATCTTGCAGACGTGGTGGGGATGTGGTTGTATGGCCCAACCATTTGCGTGACATCTTTACCAATTTTGTTGTCGTGCCCATCTATAAGTGAGAGTTGAAGTAGGGTGTGGCCTTATCCAGAGACCATATCAACTCTCTACAGAGACAGCTCTCTTCAGAAATCCCGCAGCTGTTCTTTCTTCACTAGCAGTGAAACATGGTGTACACTCTTGCCCTTCGTAACTTTGGGCCTTCATTTCTCTGTTGCATTTCACACACAGAACCAGTATACCATTCAGCAGCACAAGTATCAAGTCTGGTGCTGGTCTGATATGTGATGGCACCAGGTGAGCATCTGAAGAGCAACAGGGACATTGCAGTGTAGTTGACATTGCTACTCGCTCCACAATGCATTGTGCGCATGCAAGAGGCTGTTGTGCATGCAAGAGGCTGTTGTAGAATTTTAAGACACAGCCGGCAGGTCAGCTGCTCGAGGATGGAATGCTTACTTATTTATCTTGCATTCCTGATCACTGTGCATCTCACACTGAAACAGCTTCACAGAACACCTATGGTGGACCACCTCTGTCTTTGCAGTGATGGCTCTGTGCATTGAGCTCTCACAGCAGCTCACTGGGTGTATGTGGACGTTATCTCCTGTGGTGTCAACACCAAATGCTATGTGCAGATTAGCTGCAAACACTTTCAACTGGAAACTGCTAACAGTCTTTTGTTTGCACTTTTTAAGCCTTTGTCCGCATACCCTGCAGTGATTGCTAGTTGTTGGATGTGGTAATCCATCCTGTAATCATGTACATGGGCTTGTAATTAGAAAATGTATCGATTATTCATAAGATACACTCCTAGTTTTTGTGCCTACAGAAAATTCGCGGCATTTTCTGGATCATGAATAAATATTACCTCATCTCTGCTCTAGACACTGACGGCCGACCTACCTTCCAATTCAGTTCCGGAAGACTACAGTACTGAATCACGTAACCACTCTGCCAAAATGCTGCGCGTACTGATGACGTGTGAATTAACATTACGACATGTTGTGATGGCGTCTGAAAAACAGTTTTTGCGTTTATTTGGAGTGTTAGAAGGGTACTTTTTAGCTTAGGCAGTTTTAATTAGGAATGTCTTCCTATATTGGATAAATATTCTAATTGTCTATGCAATGCACTAAAACAGCCGTGCTCATGCGTAGGTAATCGGTCCGTTTGGTCTGGGGCCGATACTACCCTTTCTATGGATAGTTCCGTAAAAGTGTGAATTGCAACACGGCGGACGTGTATTAATTTATATTGTGTGACACTGACGTATGTCAGATACGGAGCGGTCATGACACATGAAAAGGGTTTATAGCATGGGTCTTGCACTTTGGTTCATTCCTATGTTAAATCTGCCATTTTCAATGATAACAGGTCAGTAAAAAAATTAAAACAAAATTGTTCAAAAATGTCGGGAGAGGAAGGGTCTGCAGCAACCTCTGAGCAAACTGCTGAAGGTCAGCAGCAGCAGCCGGAAGCGAACGACGACGGTCCTTGCACGGTGTTGGTGACTGGAGCCTCTGGCTACATCGCCACGCACCTTATCCAGCAACTGCTCAAGCAGGGGAGGTTTAGGGTTCGCGGAACAATTCGGAACCTTTCCTACAGCAAGATTGAGCCTCTTAAAAAGCTCGTGCCAGATGCCAAATACCCCCTCGAGCTTGTGCAAGCGGACCTTAAGGAAGCCGTTGACTGGGTCGCGGCCGTGAAAGGGTGCTCGTACGTTTTCCACGTCGCGTCGCCATTTCCTGCTAAAATACCCCGCGACGAAAACACGCTCATCCAGCCCGCTGTGGACGGAACCCTGAACGTGCTGAGAGCTTGCTCCGATGCGGGCTGTGTGAAGCGTGTCGTGCTCACCAGCTCCATAGCAGCCGTCTCTTCGGGAATGAACGGAAACGGCAAATCACAGCAGGTCTACAGCGAACAGGACTGGTCTGTAGAGCAGAATTGCTCTCCGTACGAAAAAGGTAAATTACGTGCGGAGCTGGCGGCTTGGACGTTCGTACGCAGTTTGGAAGAGAGCAGGCGCTTTGAACTTGCTGTTGTGAACCCGGGAGTAGTGATAGGCCCGCTTCTAACCACCACTGGTGGCGATGCCTCCATCCAGTCCATCTTGCAGCTGTTTATAAAGCCGGTGGGAGTACCCAACGTCAACTGGCCCCTGGTGGACGTACGAGATGTAGCAGCTGCGCACATTGCAGCCATGGAGAAAAAAGAAGCCGCAGGTAACCGATGTGTGTTGGTAGTAAAGAACATTTCATACACAAAAATGGCCGATATAGTGTTCAGAGAGTTCTTTCCACTTGGGTACAGAACGTGTACAATGCCCTTGCCGGATTTTGCGATGTGGCTTGCAAAATGGTTTGACGACGGCGTTAAGTGGCTGTACCCAGCACTGGGCAAGCATAATCAATACAACACAGATATGATGAGAAATGTCCTGGGGATCACGCCGCGCTCGGTGAATGAGACCATCATCGATACATGCTACAGCCTTATTGAGCTTGGGATGGTGAAGAAGACTCCACAGTATATAGAACGTCAATCACGGCAACCACCATCTGAAGAACCAAAAGAAAAAGGAGAGACAGAAGGAACACCTGCTCAAGAATCCAAGGAGGAGGAACCCAAGGAGGAGGAACCCAAGGAGGAGGAACCCAAGGAGGAGGAACCCAAGGAGGAGGAACCCAAGGAGGAGGAACCCAAGGAGGAGGAACCCAAGGAGGAGGAACCCAAGGAGGAGGAACCCAAGGAGGAGGAACCCAAGGAGGAGGAACCCAAGAAGAAAGAACCCAAGGAGGAGGAGGAGGAACTTAAGGAGAAACCCAAGAAGGAGCTCAAAGAGGAACCCAAGAAGAAGGTTCCCAAGGAAGAGAAGCCCATGAAGGAAGAACCCAAGAAGGAGCCCAAGAAGGAGGAGCCCAAGAAGGAGCCAAAAAAGGAGCCCAAGAAGGAGGAGCCCAAGAAGGAGCCTAAAAAGGAGCCCAAGAAGGAGCCTAAGAAGGAGGAGCCCAAGAAGGAGCCCAAAAAGGAGAAGCCCAAGAAGGTGGAGCCCAAGAAGGCAGAGCCCAAGAAGGTGGAGCCCAAGAAAGAGGAGCCCAAGAACGAGCCTAAGAAGGAGCCTAAGAAGGAGCCCAAGGAGGAGCCCAAGAAGGAGGAGCCCAAGGAGGAGCCCAAAAAGGAGGAGCCGAAGAAGGAGTCCAAGAAAGAGCCCAAGGAGGAGGAGCTCAAGGAGGAGGAGCCAAAGAAGAAGGAGCCCAAGGAGGAGCCCAAGAAGGAGCCCAAGGAGGAGCCCAGGAAGGAGGAGCCCAGGAAGGAGGAGCCCAGGAAGGAGGAGCCCAGGAAGGAGGAGCCCAGGAAGGAGGAGCCCAGGAAGGAAGAGCCCAGGAAGGAGGAGCCCAGGAAGGAGGAGCCCAAAAAGGAGGAACCCAAGAAGGAGGAGGCCAAGGAGGAACGAGGAACCCAAGAAGGAGGAGCCCAAAAAGGAGGAGCCCAAAAAGGAGTCCAAGAAGGAGGAACCCAAGAAGGAGGAACCCAAGAAGGAGGAGCCCAAGAAGATGGAGCCCAAGACAGAGGAAACATCAATTGAAGAAGAACCCAACGACTGAACCAACTGAAGACCATAAACAATTAAATTTAGAGCGCTGCACTGTATCATGCAAAGTTCTTGCTGAATTACACACACTTCGTGATGTACAAATGCATGCAGCTGTTGCAGTAATTGGCTTCAAGGGAAGGGTGCATGTGGAAAGGGTAAGCGATCAATTGTATATCTCAATGCATAGGGTGGCATGGTCAATGGACCTTATACCTGGTCCACATGTTTCTAAGCGTTGTCAAGAGATGCATGGAAAGACCTTTGAGCCCCGCATGTGTATTTAGTGTGTGCATGCATGAGTGCATGTCTGTATGTGATGTATGTGATGTATGTGATGTGTATGCATGTGTATGCATGTGTGTATGTTGTGTGTGTGTGTGTGTGCGTGTGTGTGCGTGTGTGTGTGTGTGTGTGTGTTTGTGTGTGTTTTGTGTGCGTCATGTACACTGCACTGACAACAGTTCATAGTAGTGCAATACAATTGACTTAAGTTTACTTAAAGCCGCCAGTCACGGTAGGTAAGGGCGCGGCAGGCGCGCACGATCCCCACGGGCCTGATATCAGTTAAAAGAAGGTATACGAGTACATGCATGTAATTACTTCACGTGGCCTTAAAAGCTAGAAACGTATTTTTACGAACGGAGAGATAGAAGTACAAAGCTTGAGTGAAGATATACTTTACAACAATTTGCATGCATGCTGGAGCTCCTTTACCCTTAGTGTCGAGAGTGCGCTAACTTCGAAATTCCAAGTACCTGTAGAGACGATATAGACCGTAGCCATGCGCAGGTTGTTCGTTGGAGTGGGGTGGGGTGGGGTGAGGTCGGGGGGGGGGGGGGGGGGCAAAGCATGGTAAAGTAAACTCAACAGGGGGTGTATATATTTTTATGCTTTTACATCAGATGCAATATACTGAGGAGGTTGCATGGTGCACGCATTAGTGGTTTCAATGTAACACGTAATGCATTCATCGTTTGCATAAAATAGGCGTCAACAATGCACTTTAAAATTTCTCTGTTTCTTCCAACATTCTCTGTTTCTTATCCTAAAAATTGAGCATCGGTGCCGCAGAATGTTATACAGCACAGCTTGATTCGTCAGCAATCTAGGAAGATGTCTGGTGCATGGATCTTTGGAATGCTCGTGTGCGACGTCGCCGGCACTTTCATCTCAAAATACTGGAGGCCAACTTATTGGATATGACAGTGGCATGGTATTAAGTTTCTTAGTGCCCATAAGAACACTTCATACAAAGAGACTATATTGTATAACATCCACAAGAGACCACCCAGACCGCTCATTGCACTCAGCTATGCAAGGGTAAAACAATTAATTATTCAAGCAGTTACAACGTAAGTGCGCGCGCGGCGTGTCCCGAACAATGCGTGAATAATTGTTTTTACATGTACTCATTTTCTAGATAGGATTCTGCATAGCAGTGATCCTATAGAACTGGCAAATGTTGCCATCCCATCGAAGTCATAAAGGAACTGTGCAGGAGGGGGAGGCGGCTCCTACAAGGCATGGCCTGGGTACCATACTAGGAGTAGGAGGTCTTTGAACTTCAGTACAAAAGTGTGCACGTCCCTGATTTGTTCAAGTTTCTATAGTAATGAAAGTGTGTGCTAAACATCAAATTAGTATGTGCTATCCGCTGAATAAGCCTTTTCTATGAGATTGGTCTGGAAACACTAGGTACTAGGTAAATTGCAAACGGGTAGGCTCCACCCACATTTCATTTCATTGCGGAGGGGGGGGGGGGGGGGTCAATTTTGCTCATAAATTGTTTTTCAAACCTGCGGAGTGTATTTCAGATCTCAGACACTGTAAGATCAGGCAGCTATGTTGGTCCACGTGAATGCTGTTGGAGGTGCATTTAACTGTCTATGACCTCTGGTTGAAGGGTCAATTACGTGACCTCTGGCGAGTGGCAAAGTTCCGGGCCTCTACTAAGTCACATCACCCATTAGCATTAACGACAAGGGGTCCGTTGGCTTACGAGAAGCACGCAACTTAGAAATAGGAGATGGGTCTGCTTCATTATTCATACGATCATTAACAAAGTTAGCAAGAGACCTATGTACACCACCTCGAAGGGGGGCACATAGACAACGAGATGGAAATAGAAAAAGGCGTTGCCACACATCTGGATTCTGACTATCTCTCACCACGAGGTTAACAATCTCAGTCAGCTTCAAGGCTGCCCGTTCTCTAGACATACACGGAATTCTTTTCAAAATAACTTTCTGCATTTGTGATTTCTTTTGCACCAGTGATAAACAAAATCATGTCCTCAGACATTTCAATTGCATAGGGGATGGGCTACATGTCGATTTCTAATATCTGCTGGTGTTGCCCCTAACACTGAGGAAACCTGGCAATACTGGTCCCCCAATCTATGAATGTCCTACCTCTCCAACACCCTATTTCACACACACGCCATTCATTCCATCGGACTTGAATCTTCAACTAAAATCCTTTCCAAAACTCACCTCTGCAGGGCTCTCTGGTGTCCACACCTTATTGCAGCAGTATCATTATCCTACAGTCCTTAAGTACTTATTTGCAGCCAATACGGCATCAGCAGAACTGTCCGCAGTCTGTTTCACAGAAGGCAAGCTGACAGCTTTGAACAAGCCCAGACTTGGTGGTGTCCATCCAATAGTCATTAATGAAGCACTTCATCAACTCACTGGAAAGTGTCTTTGGAATAGGATCTGAGAAGATTGCTCATGAATGGAGGGCCTGCAAAGATAAACACTGGTAGAAGAGTGACTTTGCATACTTCAGGTGCATATGCAAAATGCCTTTAACATGGTTGTGCTTCAAGAGGTCGTCCTCCACTTGGCCTTCAGGTGAAATGTGGGGTGTTCAGTGGCCTTGACCAGTTCCCTGCTGAGATGAAGCAGTCTAGCTACCCAAACATGGAAACCTTTTATCCAACCCTGACAACAAGCTCAGCTAAGGCTTGGTAAAGGAGGTTTGGACCTGTGCTCATACTCTCCTGCAGCCTTTCGTAGTGTCCATATGTTCTTCTTGCTTTGGCTCACAACCTAACCACCATAGGACTTCAGCTATAGAGCTATACAACTCTTTACTACCATCTGAGGGCATCTCAATTGACACTGTCCTAGCAACAATGTCAGGCATTCAAAGTGAGCTTTCCAGTAAACTGAATGATCATCAGTTTTGTTTACTACTGCAACAGTTGTCGATTGCTGACAGAGAACATCTGCTCTCTACATCCTCACATGCCTTATTCTTACCTGTTGGTAATTCCATCCCAGGGTTTGGACCTCCACCTTGACCAGAAGTTTTTCAGGTGGCAGTCAAGTGGTGTAGGTGTCTGTGTATGTATATGAAGTGTATGTATATGAATTGTGCTTATTGTTAATCAATTAAAAAAATAAAACATACAAAACATTTATCGTCCAAAAGTATTGGCAGGCAAATTATGGGCAAGCAAAGCTTAAGCATCTTGTCACATCAGCATGTTAGGCAATATATATTGTTTAAGGGAAGTGCCAATGGCTGTCTAGAAATAAATAAATGGGCAAAACAGCTCTCAATCATCTCACTGCTAACCCTTTTGGAAGTGGGAGTGGAAACTGCTGTTCAGGTCACAGAGAGGCAATGAAACATCAAGCCAATGACCCCAAATGTTCAGAACTTGGGTGGGTGTCCCCTTGGTGGCTGAATCCTATGTAGCCTGGGGAGGAGAGGCTTCAGCCATTATCTCCTCAGTCGCCTCGAGACTTGCTACCTCCAAAGTCAGTTGTGCTCAATGACATCTATGGCCAGTTGAATGTTCAACTGGTTGTGCCAATGGCCAAGGCTTTTCTTTTAAGGATAGCATCACCAGCTTAGAGCAGGACATTGTTGTGCATGTGTGTGTGCATGTGTGTATGTGTGTGTATGTGTATTTGTATGTGTGTGTATGGTGTGTACATGTGTATGTTTTTGTTTTGTTATCTCCTTTATTTGTGTAATAATATTTGTTATGTCAATGTACCACTTACTCAATATCATCGCTGCCTGAACAGGACAAGCATATGAACACAGAGTCCGAGAAGTTGAGCATGCTTGTATTTTCAACCTCTGGTGGACTTAGTTCCACTGCAATGGTTGTGTACAAGAGAATCGCTTCTCTAATCACTGAAAGAAAGAACAAAACTTACAGTCTTACCTTGTTCTGGATGCATTGCAGAGTCAGCTTCCCTGTACAGCGTTCAGCAGTAGTTTGCCTTCGAGGTTCATGGTCCTTATACCATCGTCCATCTACAACAACAAACCTTTTTGATAGTCCAATAGACCTCGTGCTCGGCTGGCTCCAAAGCCATCCAATTCTAAGTCATGCGATTTCACTCCTTTATGTCTTTTGACATGTATGCGTGTTTTATTATGTTATGTAGTACTTATTTATAGATTGTGTGTAATACTACACACAAAGCAAATAATTTGTTACAGTGTATTGTACTGTGTTACTTACAGTATTAAAGTTAAATAATATATTGACTTCTGCCAACTGCTCCCGAAGTTAAGACGGGTTGCAGCTTTGGTTGTAAGGACCGCATGTGCCCTGCTGATGTCCTTGTGCCTTATCTCGCCCTGTGGACTTCGATCCTAAGATCATTCATCCGCTTGCTTGGCTCAGCCAACATTCTAGAAGTGAGTTGATCTCAGGGTCTACAGCTGAGAGGAGGAAAAAGAAAAACACACAAAGAATGATATTGCTTGTAATGCTAGAGGATGTCTTGCATCCCTCTATTAGTTGAAACTTATGGTGGTGGGCCAGGAAGCTATAACAACATAGATTCAGGGCCGGCGCCGCGGTATAAAGAGTGGTCCGGTTGTACAGTAGTGACCCAAACCAGCCCAGCTAGGGGGTATGGGGGGAGCGCTATAAGCTCCCCCATCGGGGTCTGGAGCTCCGCCCCAGAAGCTATAGGTCTCAGCTAGGTTGAGTGCATGATGTGTGAACACAGCTCGAGGCTCCAATTCCTGGATCTTTACAGCTACACCAGTTCTTGCTCCAGCCATGGTGCTACATCCATCATAGCACTGACCACGAAGCTTTGTGAAAGGTATCTGGAACCGCAAAAAGGCATCGTTTATGGCATCCACAATGCTCTGAGCATCTATCACTGACAGGTAGTATAGCCCTACAAACTCTTCTGAAACAGTGACATCATCACTAACCCATCTCAGAACTAAGGTCAGCTGCTCCTTGTTAGATTGATCCCTGGTTTCATCTACCATCACAGCAAGGAAAGGAGAAGTGTGTGTATCATCAAGAATTCTTCTCAGCACTTGATGAGCCATAAGCTCTAGCATCTCATTTTGATTATCATGATGCATATGTTTGCAAGCCTTTTTGGTAATCCACTGTAGCATTTGGATTGCCTTCAGCTCTCACATGAAGAAGCTGAGTGAGGTTAGAGGACACATCACTGCCATCACCACAAAGGGCAGTCCTTGCCTGGCAAGGAAGCGAACACTTGACAGAATAATCTGCAACATGTCCCTTGCCTCCTCCTTCTCTGCTTTGTGAGCAATACTAAGCTGCGCGCCAACATCCTTTGTTTGTTTCGGAAGTGTAATGACGGCTTCAACTGCTTCGATGTGAGACTTGGACTGGAGATGCTTACTGAAAGCAACAGTGGCATCTTTCCAGTTACAAAATCCTGAAGTTACCTGAGACACAAAAACATTTGTCACTCACTAAGCATGACCATATTGCTTGCTCGCGTATAAACTTACAAATGCAGTTGCAGCGTTTTTACTTGTCTTAATTCTGCCCAGCTTAAAGGCAGTGACACAAGTGTGGCAGAACATCACATCTTGTCCTTCATTGTAATGGAGTATCGAACCACTGGCTCTTTGCTGAGCAAAAAACAGGTTTTGTCTTTCCAAAGCTTCGCTTCGGAAAAGCAAAGGATTTAGGATGGTGGGGCTCATCAGGTAAGCTGGGAATCGAATCTCGCACATTGACAACAGTAGCCATTTTTTACTGAATGCTGTTAACTTTATATACATGTATAGCTAATAACATGCTGATATAGATGTAACAGATTAGACTTTGGTCGCCACATCTGATCATGTGTAAAGTAATAGCATGTTCATGTACTAATTAACGCATAATGGATTGCGCGCGCACGCGAAGTGACGTAGTGCAAGAATATACAATGATGTAATTAAAAAAGGCCTCAGTGGTCCGGTTAAAACCGTGCAACCGGACCTGCGGCGCCGGCCCTGAGATTATTATAATTGCTGTTTGTCGGTTGTGTTAATGAGGCAAAATGCTCAGGTGTTTCTGGCCCATGCTTTGCCAGTCGTAACCCTTGAATTTTAGTGTATGTGTATGTGCATGCGTATTGCTGATATTATTTACAAATAATAATAAATACTATATAGTTATGCCACATGACTTCATGTATGTATGTTTCCTCACTGAGTGTAAACAGTAGGACTGTGTTGTATTCATGAATAATTTCATTGGTCCAAGATTGCCCTATGGAAAGGCTTGCCAAACTCTCGTGTCATCAGGATTGGCACCAAATAGTGACAACACATGGAAGCTCTTGGTCAGCAAATCCCCAGCGATCTCAGTTTGTTCCCCAAGTTGACTGCAGCAGGACCCTCAGGTCTTTAAATCCAACACCTTATTGATGCAGCTGAGATGCCACTGTGATCAACCCACCTTGCTTCAGGTGATGCCCCTAATGAGTTAGCTGTCTAATAGGAAATCTCACATCTTAACAAATGACATTTTGTCTGATTGCAGTTGGTGAAGGCTTGTACTGCCTTGCTGGAAAGTGCCTTTGTGCTGCCTTCAAAAAAAAAGACTGCATCATTCTTTGAGCCATACATGTTTGGTGTTGCCAGCCCCCATAAAGCTGAAAGAATTATCATGGTGAGGGCTTGTGTGGATGAGCGTCGGTCAGATGATGAAAGTGGATATGAAGAACACCTTTAACCTAGTTTCCCACCAAGCTCTCCTCTCAGAGTGTGCCAAGCATTTCCCTGAGCACCTGCCGTGGGTCAGCTCAAGCTATAGGCAACATCCATTTCTTTGGCACTCCTTGGATTGCTTGACCTCTCAGACAGGTGTTCAGCAGGGAGACCCCTCAGTCCTTCACTATTCTCCCTTGTTTTAAACACCTCATTAAGGCAATAAACAGAGGTGCCTTGGTCTTCTTAATCTCTGTGGTAGGTTCTGTGAACTGGTGCACCTGGACAGTTCAACTCCACACTTTCTTCAAAGGCTCTTAGTCTTTTTGATGATAAAATCCATAGGCCTTTCAGTCAGTGCACTGGTATTGACACTTCCAGTACAGCCTGGAGGACCAGGTGAGGCCTAGGACTGCTGTGGCCAGGTGAGGCCTAGGGCTGCTGTGGCCAGGTGAGGCCTAGGACTGCTGTGGCCAGGTGAGGCCTAGGACTGCTGTGGCCAGGTGAGGCCTAGGACTGCTGTGGCCAGGTGAGGCCTAGGACTGCTGTGGCCAGGTGAGGCCTAGGACTGCTGTGGCCAGGTAAGGCCTAGGACTGCTGTGGCCAGGTGAGGCCTAGGGCTGCTGTGGCCAGGTGAGGCCTAGGACTGCTGTGGCCAGGTGAGGCCTAGGACTGCTGTGGCCAGGTGAGGCCTAGGACTGCTGTGGCCAGGTGAGGCCTAGGACTGCTGTGGCCAGGTGAGGCCTAGGGCTGCTGGAGGCCTAGGGCTGCTGTGGCCAGGTGAGGCTTAGGGCTGCTGTGGCCAGGTGAGGCCTAGGACTGCTGTGGCCAGGTGAGGCTTAGGGCTGCTGTGGCCAGGTGAGGCTTAGGGCTGCTGTGGCCAGGTGAGGCCTAGGACTGCTGTGGCCAGGTGAGGCCTAGGGCTGCTGTGGCCAGGTGAGGCTTAGGGCTGCTGTGGCCAGGTGAGGCTTAGGGCTGCTGTGGCCAGGTGAGGTCTAGGACTGCTGTGGCCAGGTGAGGCCTAGGACTGCTGTGGCCAGGTGAGGCTTAGGGCTGCTGTGGCCAGGTGAGGCTTAGGGCTGCTGTGGCCAGGTGAGGCTTAGGGCTGCTGTGGCCAGGTGAGGTCTAGGACTGCTGTGGCCAGGTGAGGCTTAGGGCTGCTGTGGCCAGGTGAGGTCTAGGACTGCTGTGGCCAGGTGAGGTCTAGGACTGCTGTGGCCAGGTGAGGCCTAGGGCTGCTGTGGCCAGGTGAGGCCTAGGACTGCTGTGGCCAGGTGAGGTCTAGGGCTGCTGTGGCCAGGTAAGGCCTAGGACTGCTGTGGCCACTCATTGGTTGCTTAAATCACTTCCAATCTGTCCTCTAAGCTTGACGACGATGTATTCCACTATTTGCTGAACCTGTCTATCAGCCATTTACTCCCCCCATGCTTCAGCCTGGCTGTCTGTCACCCCCTCTGAGAGCTTTGGGCTTCACCTCCTGCTTACCAGGTTCACTTGAATACTTTGGAGGGCTCTGTGTCCTGCGCTAGATCACCTTGGCCACCATGTGCAACCACCTGCAAGTATGGTGGAGGTGTGGTCTTCTGCCACAACAGAATTAGAGGCATCCTGGTGAAAACTTATAGACGAGTACACATAGGAGTCAGGTGGAATTCAGCAACAACTCGACTCATGACCATAAGGCTGGTTCTTGGGCAGAACAGCAGCTCAATCACCTCTTTAAGTCTATTGGAAGAGGAAGTGTCTGACCAATGACCAATGCTGCTGCTCAGGTCACAGAGGCAAGCAAGCTAATAACCTCAAATGTTTGAAACTAGGGTGCACGGGTGACCCAACGGTAGTTGAAAAACATGGAGCCTGGGGAGGAGAGGCCTCTGCCATCATCTGCCTCAAGACTTGTCACCTCCACGTGCAAATCAAAGTCGGTGGTGCTCTATGGCCGGTTGAATCTTCAACTCAACTGGTTCATGCCACCCTACAACTGCATTTATTCCAAACATTATCACTGTGTTAAGGCCTGCGTTGTCAACGACGCAGGAATGTGCCAATCAGACTGCGCAATATGTAATATGCTGACGCGTAGACGTGATGCATCAGAGCGATATTATATTAAGTCCGTTGGGTCTGGGACCGAGCAAACTTTCCGCCAAAAAATGTCGGAAGGAGGAGCGTCTGCAGCAACCTCTGAGCAAACTGCTGATAGTCAGCAGCACAAGCCGAAAGCGAACGACGACGGTCCTTGCACGGTGTTGGTGACTGGAGCCTCTGGCTACATCGCCACGCACCTTATCCAGCAACTGCTCAAGCAGGGGAGGTTTAGGGTCCGCGGAACAGTTCGGAACCTTTCCAACGAAAGCAAGATTGAGCCCCTTAAGAAGCTCGTGCCAGATGCCAAATACCCCCTCGAGCTTGTGCAAGCGGACCTTAAGGAAGCCGTTGACTGGGTCGCGGCCGTGAAAGGGTGCTCGTACGTTTTCCATGTCGCGTCCCCATTTCCTGCTAAAATACCTCGCGACGAGAATACGCTCATCCAGCCCGCTGTGGACGGAACCCTGAACGTGCTGAGAGCTTGCTCCGATGCGGGCTGTGTGAAGCGCGTCGTGCTCACCAGCTCCATAGCAGCCGTCTCTTCGGGAATGAACGGAAACGGCAACTCAGAGCAGGTCTACAGCGAACAGGACTGGTCTGTAGAGCAGAATTGCTCTCCGTACGAAAAAAGTAAATTACGTGCGGAGTTGGCGGCTTGGACGTTCGTACGCAGTTTGGAAGAGAGCAAGCGCTTGGAACTTGCTGTTGTGAACCCGGGAGTAGTGATAGGCCCGCTTCTAACCACCACTGGTGGCGATACCTCAGTCCAGTCCATCTTGCAGCTATTTATAAAGTCGGTGGGAGTACCCAACGTCAACTGGCCCCTGGTGGACGTACGAGATGTAGCAGCTGCGCACATTGCAGCCATGGAGAAAGCAGAAGCCGCAGGTAACCGATGCGTGTTGGTGGGAGAGAACATTTCATACACAAAAATGGCCGATATAGTGTTCAGAGAGTTCTTTCCACTTGGGTACAGAACGTGTACGATGCATTTGCCGGATTTTGCGATGTGGTTTGCAAAGTGGTTTGACGACAGCGCTAAGTGGCTGTACCCAGCACTGGGCAAGCATCTCCAATACAACACAGATATGATGAGAAATGTCCTGGGGATCACACCACACCCAGTAAATGAAACCATTATCGATACATGCTGCAGCCTTATTGAGCTTGGGATGGTGAAGAAGACTCCACAGTATATAGAACGTCAGACACAACCACCAACTGAAGAACCAAACGGTCAAGGAGAGACAGAAGGAACACCTGCTAAAGAATCCAAAGAGGAGCCCAAGGGGGAGCTCAAGGAGGAGCCAAAGAAGGAGGAGCCCAAGCCCAAGAAGGAGGAGCTCAAAGAGGAGGAGCCCAAGAAGGAGGAGCTCAAAGAGGAGGAGCCCAAGAAGGAGGAGCTCAAAGAGGAGGAGCCCAAGAAGGAGGAGCTCAAAGAGGAGGAGCCCAAGAAGGAGGAGCTCAAAGAGGAGGAGCCCAAGAAGGAGGAGCTCAAAGAGGAGGAGCCCAAGAAGGAGGAGCTCAAGGAAGAGGAGCCCAAGAAGGAGGAGCCCAAGGAAGAAGGTCCCAAGGAGGAGGATCCCAAGAAGGAGGGGCCCAAGGAGGAGGTACCCAAGAAGGAGGAGCCCAAAGAGGAGGAGCACAAGAAGGAGGAATCATCAACTGAAGAGAAACCCAAGAATGACTGAACCAATGGAAGACCCCATTCAACCAAGGGGATGTGTTCAAACGTAACTAACAATTTAATTTTGAGCACTGCACTGTTTTGTATGCATCCAACAAACATTCTTGCTGAATCGCACACACTTTTGTGATGTACAAATCCTATCTGCTAATCAGGGAGCAGCTGTTACAGTAATTGGCTTCAAGGGGGGAAAAGGGCATATGACACTTCAATAGGGCTGGTCAATGGACCTTACCTGTCCACAGTAGGGGCACTCGCCAAATACTGTTTTGAAACTTTGCCTCGAGGTGGGAAGACCTTTGAGCCACTGTGTGTGTGTGTGTGTGCATGTGTGTGTGTGCATGTGTGTGTTTATGTTTATGTGTGAGAGTGTGTTTGGATATTATAAGCATAGTACTGACATTTGTAAAGTATCCACTAGTCTACTGACTTCAATGTTACGCATGTGGTCCTCGAACAAATCACATTAGCTGGTCTAAGCATGTACCCATACACTACAACCCAACTCCTCTCCCCATATCCCCCTCTCCACCCCCTCTCCCCATATCCCCCTCTCCACCCCCATGTCCCCTTACCTCAAAGAGACAGGCATGGTGGAAGGAGCGAGAACATGGCGGGTTATTGCATGTGACCTCAGGGGCTGCCCCATCCAAACGGCACATGTAGCAGATGCCACATTCTAGACACATAGCTGGAGTCTGCAGTGGGAGACCTCATCATGTGCACACCATCATACCCTCACAATAGCACACCACATAGGTGTCACATCCACACCCTCACAATAGCACACCACATAGGTGTCACACCTACACCCTCACAATAGCAGGTGTCACATCCACACCTCACAACAGCACACCACATAGGTGTCACATCCACACCCTCACAATAGCACACCACATAGGTGTCACACCTACACCCTCACAATAGCAGGTGTCACATCCACACCTCACAACAGCACACCACATAGGTGTCACATCCACACCCTCACAATAGCACACCACATAGGTGTCACATCCACACCCTCACAATAGCAGGTGTCACATCCACATATCACAATAGCAGGTGTCACATCCACACCCTCACAATAGCACACCACATGATGATGATCACCCAATAGAGAATGTGTGAAGCCACATGGGTGCCCTCCCTCTCCTCCTCCCCCTCCCACATGATGACAAGTCGCACAATACCCTCACCTCTTTGGAAGCCTTAGATGGGGATGGGAACTTGATGCCTAGTATTCTCTCCAAGTTGTCCAAGACAGTATGGCTGTCTTCCCTATATAGGGCGCACAATTAGTATAGTCAGAGACATATAATTATGAAAGTTAATTAGACTAAGTCTTAAAGGGACATATCACTGTTGTAAATGGCCTACCATTTTTCGATTTGCTCACTGAGCCGTGCCTTATGACCACTGACAGCTTTAAGGGTAAAAGCCACAATCATTACAAATGCCATTTCTCCCTCCCTCCCCACACACATCAGCCTAGCATTCCCTCTCTCCCCACACAATCATTCTCCTCTCTCCTCCTCACAGACATCAGTCCCTCCTCCTCACACACGTTCTCCCTCCCTCTTCCACACACGCACATGTATGCACACATGCATGCACTGGGTGTTCGCAGATGAAGGCTACAGTATTATTTGGATATAATTTCTAATACGTCTAAATGACTATGGATATACAGTGTGGAAGTTAGGCAAATACAAACTGTGTTATTAAAATCTGATTACCTTTCAGATGTACATAAAGATAAAATCTCTAATTAATTAATGTGATACAATAATTTATGACACCTTATATTTAATTGGAGGATTTAAAAACTGCACATTAAAATTATATATTTTGAATTGTGTTTTATTTGTAGATTTTCAAAACAAACTTGAAAACACTAAATACCACTAAACTTTGACTTTTAATAACTCACTATAACACAATTTAATACCAAATCAAATGATGGTTTTTACTTCATTTTGCGTGGACTTAAATCAAGCGGTTAATTAATTTCAAACCTGAGTTATATAATTTTAACACCGGTACACATGCACATGCAGACTGATACGACAAAATTAAGTTATTTGTAATTAGATATATAAAGAGGGGTGTGGCCCTTGCAAAATTAATAACTGATCACAATGAACGGTCTGGGTGGATGTTATACAATATAGTTTATTTGTATGAAGTGGCGCTAAGAAACTTTTGATACAATACCACGCCACTGTTATATCCAATAAATTGGTGTGCAGTGTAATTGATTTAAGTACATGAGTATATAAGAATTGGATGAAATTTAGTCTACTGAATTCCGCCGTTTGTTTCATTGAAGCATGGGAATTGATATGCAATGGTGAAAATGATTCTTCTTAACTCAAGCTTTCAGTAATTTTAATAAATTAAACTTAACATTAGATGACAATTAAACTCTGGTTATTAAAATTTGAATATGAGAGCATAATTTCAACGTGACGTGATTTTAGAGGACCTTGATTTAGTATATTTTTGACAGGCTATTAGCTTATCTTACATTACCATGATCAGGACCAAGGAACTTGCACTGAGGGAAAACCCCAGGCCTCAGAGGATCCACCAGTAGCACCAAGGACACACTTTGACCTGTCCACAGAACAAATAGATGTGGTGACACCTTCTCTAATATATCTGACTGACCAATCATGATTCTGCGCTGCGTGTTCTCTCTGGTTGGCCTCTCTGGCTCCAGGACCAGTGTTTCTTGGTCCAGCTGGTCCATTGTGTCCCAAAACCTCTGGTACTTGCACAACTCTTGTCCAAACTGGATGACTAAGTCTTGTAGGGAAGCCTGGAATGGAAGGTAATTAGCTACCACCCAACGACACCACACCCACCTTTGATGTCTCACTACCACACTCACCTTGCTATGCCACTGCAGCTGAAAAGGATATGGAAGGCTGGCATTGCAGATGGGTGGGATGGTCGGGTGCTAAAAATAGAACACATGATGACGAGTTGCATCCAGAAGTATGCAAGCTTTGTGAATGGTACCTGCGGCGAAAGATGGAGTGAAAGGATGTGTTCTCGTCCACGGCTATCCCTATGACAGGATTGGCGGGAGATAAGGGGTTAAAGGAACAACAGAGAAGGTAAAGAGTAAGGTAGAGAGGGTTAGGTGGGTTGAGAAGGACAGAGAGGGTTAGAGGGAGAAACAAGAGGTAACTTACACACTACTGATTTTCCAGTCTCGAAAAGATGGATCTATGTGGACCACCCTGCATGCATAGCAATGATGATCCTGTAGAGCTGGCAAATACACTCATCTGTAATAGGCTAACTTCTCCCAGCCAATGGCATCCAAGTCATCGAGGAACTGTGAGTAGACTACAGGAGGAGGAGGGGGCTCCTGCAAGGGCACAGGATGATTGGTGAGGACCTGGCTCTGTGGGCATGGTTACCGTGATGACAAGGTCATCGAAACACATAAATTTTGTACCACGAGGTCTTTAAACTCCAGTACAAAAGTGTGCACGTCCCTGCTCTGTTCAAGTTTCTATAGTAACGGCAGTGTGTGTTAAACATCAAATTACTTCATAATATGTGCTACCCGCTGAATAAGCCCTTCGAAGCCATGGAGAGTGTGCTTCAGCTTCCAGTCACATTCAAGCCTGCCATAGAGAGCTGGCATGATGTGATTTTGGTGGCTACCAACCTTGCATGCTTAAGGCCCAGCGTTCGAGGAACAGTGATGTTCAGACGGTAATGTTGAGCCTACAGAAACGGTACAGTATGGTGGCTGATTTACAATTTGGGTTTTTTAAACGCCCACGTACCAAATTAATGAGCGCTATTATATACATGGCATGGAGCATGTTTCCATACTTGTGCTTCTCGGAATAAATAAAATTAAATCTCCCTTAATGCCTATATAGTTTTTCTTTTGTTCGTTTGTTTATACTTGCTGCACGCACATCAGTACCGGTACTTATACGCGACAGGATGGAGATACACAGCGGCACATACGCTCGCTCTTAACTTGTACGTATATATTCACTTACTCCTATTGAAATATAACCTCTATAGGATAGCTTGTCGGAACTGAAAGGCAGTAGCAGCGGGCAACTGCTCAGTAGTAGTGTAGCCATTCCCCAAGTACACTACGTCATGATAGGCATTATTTGGGATGGACTCGAAGGCGGTTAATATGTTCGGGGGCCATACTAAGCCGCTTTTCCCGTCTGTTGCAGCGAACGACACTAAACCCATCCACGAAACTGAAGGTACCACCGTAAACATTGCCGCATTATATCGCATCTCTGGTGTCCTTGTAGACCCCATCAACACCCAGGACCGCAGTTGGTTGCAGAACGCGAGCTTCAAACCTAACGATCCAGTAGTCGTCCACCTCCAATCTAAGCACTCACCGCCTGACAGCAGACATGGGGAAATGGACCCGCGCAAACGTTCTGCCGCAGACAAGAAATTGCACGCCGTCAAAAAACACCCTACTTCAAAGGCCAAAGTGCCCCCGACGGGGGCAGGTGCGGCACTCCAGACAATCTGGATTGACGAGGCTGGGCTTGCCCCCGAGGCTGCTCATCGCATTGACCGCAAGCCTGATCCAAACAATTCCCGATATGACACCCTGTACAGTGGCCACATTGCCAAGTACAACAGGAGGTTTGGTACTCACTGCCTAGGCTTGGCCCAGTACCAGAGCATCCTGTGGACAGACAACAGGTCCAAGACCCATCTAGCAAGAGGGAAGAACAGCGACTCAAGGTACTTTGATAAGGCACTCCATTTGGAGCCCGTCAGCTCTGTCCTCCTGCCATCCAAGCAACCCAGTAGTGACCCTTCCCCTGTCCTTGAGGATGCCACTGGATGCATCCCCATCGACGTAGCCACACAGACAGCAGATACCAAACCTGCTGTCACAACTCTGAGTCCAGAAGAGTACATATCACAGCAGACCGCCACCTACAATCGATCGCTTGTTGAAAATCCACACGACGTAAACCTGTGGCTACAGTTCATTCGCTTCCAGGATGAAGCCCTGGTGTGGGGGAAGCTGCCTGTGTTTGCTCAAGAGGGCAGCAGGGCAGAGATGAAGAAGAGAAACCAACATGCCCTGTTGGAGCGCAAAATTGCGATATTCGAGCGGGCCCTTGAGAACAACCCCACATCCGTGCCACTTCTGATTGGTCACATGGAGCTGTGTGTGGAGGTGTGGGAGGAGGACAAGCTGTTGAAGAGGTGGAAGGACCTTGTCTTCAAGCATCCCAACAGCCCAGAACTGTGGCTCGCCTACATTCAGTTCTGTCAGTCCCATTTTTCCTCTTTCACTGTGACCGCCATGAGCGCTCTCTACTCCAAATGCATCTCCATGCTTCATGCTATTCAGGAAGGTACTCTCAAGTCTCACAGGCCACACCCCCATACCCCACACTCCCTCCTTTCCATCTTCTACCTCTACTGCTCCTTCATGCAGCAGGTGGGTCACAGTGAGAGGGGTGTGGCTTGTTTCCAGGCCCTCATCGAGTTCAACCTGTGCACCCCCGCCAGAGCTTAGCCAAGAAGGCACCTCCCATAAGGACCGGCTGGAGTTCTTTGAGACTTTCTGGGACAGTGGTGTCCCACGTTTTGGGGAGGCAGGTGCCCCTGGGTGGAATAACTGGATGCAGTCCACGCGGGGGGCAGGAAAGCCTCTCTGTACACTAGGCCTTGTGGAGTCGGCCACGTATGCAAAGGCCACATCCCCTGCAGCCAAAGAGGAGGAGGAGGGGGTAGACCCCGAGCTGGACCTGATAAAGGGATTACCCCTTGAGAAGGCATGGCTAAAAATTGAAGACTACAGGGAAAGAGAGCAGGCGTTGCCATGGAGACCAAGCCATGGTTCAGCAGACGAGGATTGCACAGACCCGGAACATATGGTGTTGTTTGATGACATCAGTCCATTCTTGTTCCGCCTATCTGACCCCATCCTGCGCATGCATCTGGTTGCCTCTTTCCTCCACTTCCTTGGGGCCCCAGTCCCTTGTCTGGCCATGACGGACCACGCCCATGGCCACGCCTCCATGTGCCTGCAGTGGCCGTGGGAGGTGTACCACGATCCCTGGCGGGTGACGGTCGACACGCTGACGTACTGCCATCCATCCTGTTCAAGTTACTGGCAGCTGGGGGTCGGGGGAGGGTATCGTCTCATGGGGGAGGGAAGGCTAGCCAGCCTGGCAGAGAGGAGGTATGTCACGTCAGAGCACAAGAGCCCCAGCCCTCCAGGAGTTCATCTCTAACACGTTCAACCAGTCGCTGTCCGTGGTCACCTCAATGCAAGACCAAACTATTCTCGTCCAGCTGTGGGTGGATTTGAGCTTCTTCTGGTGTCAGAGGTGGTTGGGAGTGATCTTGCTGGAGGGTCAGGGCTGTCTAAAGAAGCGAAACAGAAAGTGAAGGTCATTCAGAGGCTGATCAAAAGGATTCTGAAGCTAGATGCGCACAGAAACAACTTCCACCTTTGGAACTGTTGTGCCGCTCTTGAGCACGCCCTGGGGAATATCGAGGAAGCTGTGAAGCTCTACATCTCCGTCCTGTCCCAAATGGCACCTGACCTTACAAACAGTGGCATGGTAACCCTCCTTGTGGGCTGTGTGGAGCGCCTCCTGGGGCTGCACACAAGACCGGAGTCCCTCCATGCTCCTAGCAAGGCAGCAGTGAGCAAAGCCCTGCATGTTTTGGTAAGTGCGGTAGAGGGTAGAGTACAGCTTGACCCCCTCGGTCAACCTGTGTCACCATCCAGGCTGCTCAGAGCACGCAACGCCTACAGCCAGGCGCTCAGTAGAGGCCTGGAAACCTCTGGTCTCGACGCGACGAGGCTGGCTTGCGTGTGTGATGTAGCCATGTGTTATGCTATGTTGGAGTGCATTGGTCAGTCAATCAAGGCAGCAGGGGCTGTCTTTGACACTATCACCACCACGCTTACAACAAAGCTGAACGAAGTCGATGGTGAGGGGCTTCACTGTGTGTTCAGGTGAGGCTGCAAGGTTGCAGGCCCTCCGGACCAAGATGTGTCGTTCTCACGTTGCCCTTGTGATGTGTTACGGGCGTGACCACCCTATCTGTCTGGCTGACCTCAGGGTCACTCTGGAGAGGGGCCTGGAAGTCTGTCCCACTGATGCCCAACTGCTCAGGTACTTTGTTGAGTCTGAGCAGCAGTCCTTTATCAGCGGGAGGCTTAGGAGGTTCTTTGACCAGCAGGCACCTAAGAGAAAGACTCCTCTGCTGTGGCTGTACGCAATCGATGCTGAGCTGTGGAGGTACCAGAAGCTGCTGAAACTGGCCAGGCCTATGGAGGAGGGAGGTGACTGCATTGATGAGCCAGAGACGGGAGTGGTGCATCGCATCAGGGGACTGTTTGTGAGGGCCGCACAGGATCCTGCTGGAAGGCATTGCCCGTTGCTGTGGAGACTGTACATGAAGTTTGAGGTGCAGTGTTGTGTGTGTGTGTGTGTGTGTGTGTGTGTGTGTGTGTGTGTGTGTGTGTGTGTGTGTGTGTGTGTGTGTGTGTGTGTGTGTGTGTGTGTGTGTGTGTGTGTGTGTGTGTGTGTGTGTGTGTGTGTGTGTGTGTGTGTGTGTGTGTGTGTGTGTGTGTGTGTGTGTGTGAATATTGCCAATGTGTGTAAGTGACGTTTCATGGATCAAACTCTGGTTTTCTCCAGATGGAGCACAACAATACTGCACAGGCAAAAGCAGCCTTCTATCAAGGCATTCACCACTGTCCTTGGAGTAAGGTAGATGTGAGGTAGATGTGAAGGGTTTGCATGTGGTTGAATACATCAGTAAACCTGATGTGGTCGATTATGTGTGGTGTGGTGTGGTGTGGTGTGAACAGGGTTGCATAAGACCCTTTTTTGTAGGTCATGGGATGAGACTCTAATATCTTTGTCTTGGTCCCCCCCCCCCCCCCCCCTTTTCTGAAGGCCCTGTGTTATGATGCCACCTTCTATTTCCCGACTGAGGCAAGCAAGTTGTTGAAATAATGGAGGATAAGAGTGTCCGTGTGAGAGCTCCACTTGAAGAGGTGAAACTTCTCTTGGAAGCCACGGCAAACAAAACACTGTGTGGGCGGTGTTGGGAGCCAAGGTTCAGACTAAGCAGTCTTGTGTCGTAGCAGTCCGAGTTGTGCACACTGGATGACGCCATCAGAACTTGTCAATGCATCACAGCTCACAGAATGCATATACCTCTAACAGCACTAAGGCAACAATGACGTTGCTGAACTCCAAACCATGGAATGACATACCAGCTCATGTTTTTGTGACAACGGTATCAAAACTAGGAATGCATAACTATGACCCATGTCATGTGAAAGGATGTGTACGCACATTTAATTCCTGGTTCTGTTGTTCTGCTTATTTCTGTGGTAAGGGAGGAGGACTTGTATTTATGAAACAGTCTTCCGTTGTGATTCCAATGATCTCCTGGCTGTAGCGTGTGTGCCTGTTGCTTCCACTCTCACCATCTCTGTAACATCTGTCTCTAAACCCTCCCGTCTCCCCCTCCTTCCTCTCGGTATAGCATGCAAACATAACAAACTTTCGATCCTCACCTCAATAGCTTTTTCAAGTGATATTGCCTGTGTGGTTGATTGTAGGAACCTCAACACAGATACTCATTGCTTGTATATCTTTTGAGAGATGTTGTTTTGCCAAGTTGTGGCAAGGCAACACAGAATGACATCCATTGCTCTGATACAGCTTCTATATGGCAACCCAGCTATCTTAATCACATTATCCTCGTCAGCAACAGGTACTGTTCTGGCATGTGTGAAAATAAACCATTAGTCTTGAATTGGAACCTTATCGCCTATGGATGTGGACATTCTTGTGCTGGTCTATCTATGAGATTATTGTTCAGCTGAAATACAAGATGGCTCCCTTTTCAACAGTGGCTGTAGCCTTAAGAAAGGGCCAAATCCATTGGAATGATGGGAGGTGTAAAGGTTAGAGTGATGGTGTAGTGTGTGGAGCGTTCAGTGTGACCTGGAAGCTTTGATAATAAAACATGGACACCTGACCTGGTTTTGCTATCCCTTCCTGTTCTCCATGAAACGGCTCATAAACACCCTGAAAGTTTATCATTCACCTCACCCCCGTAATTCCACACGCCTTTCACGCACACGTGCAATGCGTTGGTGCTTTTATGATAATGCAACAATTCGACTATACATTCGCCACTACAACAACACAACCGTCAACATGCGTATGCCACCTGCGTTGTAGGTTCAAGAAATTAATAATACTTACAATAATTGGAGTGCGCATGAGCACCCAGCCAGAGGGCGGGTCACTTTAACCTCATTCAGCTGCCAGATATGGGCTTTGTGTACCTCATATTGGCTTGCAGCTGTTACGAATGCAGGTCGGTCTGCAGTATAACAAGAGCAGTCTATGTCGGGGGGCACAGTTTAAAAGCTGAGTATGCGAATACCCGGATTAGAAAGGGAACTATGTCATTGAGGCACGTAGTGAATCGTACTATTGCTGGACATAAGCGGCGTCATAGTGAAAGCGAAGACTGCCTCTTAGACGCCGAATACAGCTGTAGACACAGGTAGAAGCTTAGGCGCGACGGCACCACATGAAGCCGTTATTGGGTTATTGGACGCACCTTGAATGGATTTGTTAACCTTGTTTCCATTATTGCTTCTAGTCTGTGTGGCTACCCATTGCAATGCGACAGCAAGGCACCCAGGTTACTTATCAATCCTTACTTGACGGCCTACTTCAAGCTTTTAGGTATGGATTCTTCTTTTTCTGTTCCCTTTCTTTTCTTTTCTTTTATTTAAACGTCCTCACACGTACACTAACGAGTTTTTTTTTTTGTTTTTTTTAATCAGAGGATGACGTTATACAGGACTTCTTATGGGTGGACTTGTGTGCCAAGTTGGCTGACAAGGTACTCTGCAATATCTCTTATTCTTGTGTGCTCCTTAAGACACTTCACCACTTTGCAGTACCTTCTGGCTATGGTATACGTGTACTTCAGACGGGCATCCTTACCTATCGAATTGTACAATCGAGTTAACTTCTTCATTGCTCTGTGAGTGTTTGTAATGATGTGAATTATGTGTCTTGAGAACTGTACATAAGCGCAAACACCCACCACCACCACCTTCAGCTACCTGGCTAACGATATGGAAGAGGATGAAGAAGACGAGAAGTATGAGATATTTTCTTGGGCACTAGGAGATGGGTGGATGACCAAGTTTCCATCATTCTTGGCCAAACGGGATGAATTGTGGCGACAGATGTCTTACCGTGCATCAGTTAGTAAAAGAACTTGTGACGAGGTAATATTGCCAAGTGTGTTGGAGGTAGTACCTTAAATGGCTCCCGTATCAATATTGCACATATTGTCCTGACATGGTTGACTGTGTATTGCCTTACACAGCTGTATACACCACTTTGTTATGCAGTGTCCTTCATGTCATCAGCATACCTTCAAGTGTACTGTACTGGACTGTTTATCATGCAGTACCCACAGGTTTATCTTTTTCTTAATGAGTCGTAGCAGTAAACAGGATGCAGAGGATAGCACGATATTACCGTATTTGCCATCTTATAGCTTTTGGCACCTAACTTGCTGAATATTGAGTTTCCTACCTTTTGAAGTTGTAGTCTGCTAGGCATTCTGTTTGGCTTCTTCCAGAGCCATGCAGTCATGCCTCATTATGGGTCCCCAGACCACATGCCACCCAAAGCCCCATTACATGCGTATATCACTATTACAGGTCATGGCAATGTCTCCAGGCCATGAACTGTGGCAGCGACAGAGACTCCCTTTCCATGGAGGGGCACAGCGAGGATACCTAAGGTGCCCCGTATCACCGTATGGACGAACCTCTCCTGCGTTCTGTGACCAGTGTGTGAGGGCAAGGAAGGGGCGAGCGTTCAGAGGTGCCCGACCCTCTCAGGAGAGAACCCTCCTGCAGAAGCTGGATTTGCTAGATCAGATAGACTCCAGCTATGCAGAAGGTTAGTATTGATCTGCTGTTTCATCACATGGTAGAACAACGGAAGGTGTGGCTTAATTGTCTGTAAATAACTGTAGCTATATTTAGTCACGTTGCAGGAATGTTGTGGTCTAAGCTGATGAAATAGCTGCAGCCCAATGTAATTGTATGTCTGTACACTAGCCAATTAGTGCACTCCTCCGTGTGAGGGGGTTATTGTTTACTTAACACAGGTTAAAGTACTCTCTCATGCACAGAAATTATGAAGCAAGAAGGTGTTGAGAGATGCCCAGTGTTCTGTCATGAAGAGTGAGCTGATACTGTTCATTCTGCTGGCATCAGACAGAGAGTGACCCCAATTGGTGTGTGTGTTTTGTATGTGTGCGTGCGCATGTTTGTGACAGCTGCAAATAACATATGCATCAAAGAGAGTTTCATTGTTGATCTCGGATTGTTACAAGGGTGTAGCAGTCACTTTGCAGTGTGCAGGGGAGGTGCACACCCTTCTGTTCATGATGGTATTTGGGCAAGTCCATCTCGTCACTTCATCACCTTTCTCAGCTGAACCAAAAATGCTGTGCGTGGGATTATGGACTGACACACTGCCAAGTACACCATGCCAATGCTACAAGCCAACGTTATTTACCTGTGTGAGGAGGCTGGAAGTGCTTTGGGCGGGAGATGAAGTGCCGATTTTGAGCACTCGTCGACTCATTACCCTGTTCTGGATGCTCCTGAGGTGGTAGACTTGTACGGTAGCCATGCTTCTTCCAAGCTGGCATGACAGTCCAGTGACGATATATTACTTCTAACACATCTTCACACTCCAAACATGAGGTTCTGTCGATGTGATCCACCAAGGCCACTACCTGTGTGACACTGGAGTGGTTGGGAGGGGAGCTGCAATCACAGCCACTCCCAAGCCGGACAGGCAATACCCCCACAACTTAGCAGTAAACCCAAGGACACACATCCCAGCATCAAGTCTGCACTATCAACACAGTTGTGCACTAGCCATAACACACACATACAAAACCACACACAACGCCACACACAGATACAAGACACACACACACACACACACACACACCAGGTAAACAGCTCATATTTATATGTATATATGTACACTATACTTGACAGGACCCCACGTGATGCACATGCCACATTGACATAGCCCTTCCTTGAAAACATGCCACCATGCCCCAATCTTTTCAAGGCAAGTAAAGAAACAGTGAGAACTCCTATGTGCATAACACTCCACACAAACAGCAATGAATGATCAATTGAGGCAGGGTGGGGGAGGAGGAGAAGAGCATTACTTTGGAAGATAGGCAACCACAACACCGGATGGCTTCAGAACCTGGGCCACTTGAGATACCACAGCTGTGGAGTCCACTACATCCAGCGCAACCTGAGAGGAATGTAGTAGGTAATGTTTCAAAAAAAACATGAGAGGTGCAGATCTAGCACCATAGCTATGTGATACTGATGCACACAGGACTATCATGTTTGCTTGATGCTTGTACTATCATGTGCAAGCACAAAATTAACAAGGCATGACAGGAGGCCATAAAAATGGCAGTCCCCTTCGGTGAGACAGACTCAACCACTGGAACAAGAAGTCATAACTCACCTTGACAACACCCATCTACAGGACGTGAAGCAATGAGATTGTACACTGCGCGTGTCGTGTAGTGTGTAGGATGCACCAGCGATGTATTGACAGTGTAGTAAGTGATTTGGGGGCATGCACATGGTCGCCGGGAAGCATGTGTAGTGTGGGAGGGGGGGTTGTGTGGGTCGGGGCAAAGTGCAGGGGTGTACCTGGGCAGGAGGTTGTGATGAACGCAGAGGTGGATTTAAGGGGGGGGGGGGGGGGGGGGGGGGGTGAAGTAGGTTGTGGGAGTGAGGAAAGGAGGTAGTGTGCTGAGCGTGTGAGTGGATTAGGTGCTCTGGGCAAGAGATGTGCACGAGGCATTCCAGGAACAAAAAAACAGAACTCACAGCGTCCACCTCTTTGCTGATGTGTTGAGATACGTTGGCCAAGTCATTGTGGAAGAACTGGACATTGTCGGGCCAACTACGGCCTTGTGCATCCTGGGACCTCAGCCATCTTCGATAGTTTCTTGTAGCATGCTCGAGATGTGTATCCTTCACTTCAAAACTGTAAACCATCCCATCACACCCAACTAGGGTTCAGTTGTATGAGTTTTATGAGGAGAAATAGAAAGAGAAGATTTGGATGGTATTACTTCCTTGGTCTGCGCCATAGGTAAGGATGTGGTGCCACTGATGTAACCACAGCTGAACACAGAAACCTGACAAAAAACATGCATCCGTCCCCCTTCTAAGCATCCTATTAAATGCACACTGTGAATACTCTGTTCTTTTCACCTGTGTCAAATTCTCTGATGGTGAATAAAATTCCCCCAACCAACCTGCTTTTGATAGATGGAGTGTCATAGCCCCTGACCCTGACCCTGCCTCGATGACCCGCGAGCCATGGTTGACATTCATCAATCCAATCATTGCGAGAATGTCTTTTGGATATGTAGGAGTGGGTCCCCTTGCCATCAGAAGCGTGAACTCCTCCAGACTTGGTCTTCTCACCACCAAGCCTGTTGTTCCTAAGTGGGTTTTAAAGCTCTGACCCGGGCACCCAGCAATAATGGTGCTATGCAGAATTTTCCCGCTACTAAGCTGTAACTGTCCATTCTCTTTCAACTCAAATAGATATTTTCGCCCCTTCTGGTCAGTGGCTAAAGCCAGCTCACCACAGGCGAAGGTATGGCTAATGTTACGGCATTTGTGCACAACGGAAGCGCAAACATATCGCCTTAGGCTCAAGAACAGTCCTCGTGGCTTCATGTATGATTCCTTCGCAAGTTAATTTTGGAGGCGGCATAAATTTTATACGAATCTCACGTGACAGAATTTGGTGCCATATAAGGGAGGTCTAAGCTTTGTGGTATAAAAATCTATGCAATAAAGAGAAGTGAACAAGGGCTTTCCATACAAGGTAATTCCTGCAAACCTCGGAGTCATATAAGCATGAGCGAAAACGGAAAGTCGCAGTCACGTACAAACTTCGCGAGTGCGAAGAACAAGCCAACCGTCTCGGCTTCTAAAACCTCACAGAAGTTCAGGTCTGCTGGTCAGCCTGCTGGTCAAACTTCTTCAAGTATGCTCGGAGAAAGATACAGCCCCAACCCTCAAGAGTCAACAACCGACCCTTTTGTCCCAGGAACCCAGTACCTTCCCCACAAGCGTAAAATGGATGATAACGAACGCTCAAGCGTTAGCGACAACGACGACTCGGTACAGTCGAACGACGAAAAGCCAAAGCCTGCTCCCGGCAAAAAGACCCGCGGTCGTGTCAAGATCCAAATGGAATACATCCAGAACAAGCTTCGCAGATACACAACGTTCTCGAAGAGAAAGTCAGGAATCATGAAGAAGGTACGTGTATCGCTACGATCGCTTCAAACAAGTCGCATTTAATCATTTTCCTAACATCTCTTTTGCTTCAGGCCTATGAACTCAGTACTCTTACAGGAACGCAAGTCATGCTTCTCGTTGCCTCAGAGACCGGGCACGTCTACACCTTTGCAACACCCAAGCTCCAGCCCATGATTACGTCAGAAGCCGGCAAGGCGCTCATACAGACTTGCCTTCACAGCCCTGACCCGCCCACCAGTGTGGTCAACCCCGTGATGGAGTACGACATGCGCATGAATGTTTCCGGTTACGAAGAAACCGATCTCGGATACGCCGTGAACGACGAAGATTTCACCAAAGTAAGAGAAGTTTGTTTTTCGTTTTTTGTTTTTTTAAAGGCGCGCGCTTTAACGTCATATGTTTGCTACAAACGGTTTGTCACCTTTTTCGTTTCCGTTTTTTTTTCTTTCAGCACGGAATGGTGTCTGTGTGCTCCTCTGGCAGCATGCCCATCATGAGCAGTCAGGGTATCGTCACCATCCCCCAGGGACTGATGCAGATGCCCTTCTCCGCCATGACACAATGACAACTCACGCCATCATGGCCCAGACCCATCCAATGCACGTCCAGACCCTGGCCTCTGCCTCCCAGAACCTCTCGCCCCATGCCTCACCCCCGCCAAGCTACTCCCCACCGCGGACCTACACAGCCACTCCCTCTTCCTACCCGGGGAGCCCGGGACCTGTGTACTCTCAGGCCTCCCAACTGCCTCATCAGTCCGTGATGATTGACGACCTTGGCTCTCCCAACCACATGGGAGGGAGCCCACACCTGGGCCCCATGGAGCACTATGACAGGAGCCCAAGCCACAGCCCCATCCAGAGCAGATACAGTCCTCATGGGTACTCCACTGGTAGTCCTATGACTGGACACTCTCCCATGAGGCACATGTAAACTGCCCTCTCCTGCCCTCTTTTGGATGTGTCGTGTCTTCCTTGAGAGCTTCTTCTACCCCACCACACCTCACTGTGTTTCTTGTTCAAAAAGGCCTAAGACTTTGTGTGTGTCTGAACGTTTGTTACAACCTCGAGCTGGTCTCGCAGGGCTTTTGCTGTGCGTTCTGTTTTGTACTGTTTCACTGCTTGCACAGTTTGTTGCAAACATTTACTGTGTATAAACCCTTCCCCCTCACACGCACACAGCAAACCCCCCCCCCCCTCCCACCTCCATTTTAGGTCAACCTAGCAGCTGGTCTGTTAAGGTTTTTTTTTATTATTAAACTTTAAAAACAAAACCACTCTGGCAATTGGGTGTTGGAAGGCAACTTGTTCTTGCGTGGAGGAATTAAATAGTCATAACATTCACTACCTACGTAGCACATTCCTTTTGCTGCCTACTCACTATTCAGCCCCCCACGCTGTAGTGCGCGCGTAGATCCCACGGGCGAAACGTATTCACAGGCTCTTTCACCTCATTGCGCAACATCCTAATAGTATTCATACAGTGTCACTTGTTTTGTTTTCCCGACTTGCCTTGGTAACATCTCGCACTATATAATGAATATAGCTCCATGAACACAAAATAAAGCGGGAAGGCAGAATGACATATGTACAAGATTCCTTTTTAAGTTACAACTTACTAAGTTCCCATTCCAAACACATCTTAAACAGTGGTTACTACTCAGGCTGTTTGCTGCAGGAACTAAAATGTGTGATATGAGCACAGACAATACAAGGATGGAGTGAAGAAAATATCCAATATACCTTTGACACACCCTAATAACATCAAGTGGTTATTTTACCATAGCAACAGCTGAACGTGTACAATTATAGTGCACTGTCCATACCCTAGGTATTATGGACTCTGTTTTGTGACGCCATCAGTGGGATGGACAGATCAAACACTAAAGCCCTACGTTAAACAATCCAATTAGTCGGAATTAAAATCTCTAACTTCAAGACTTGTCCGTGTGCTCCAACGTAAAGGTCATAGACACTTCAATATAAAGCCCACCCCCTACTTTATGCAATTCTGTTGTCCCATGCATAGAGGATCATCACAGCTGCAGCATCCAGTAGCAGCACTCTTCACAGACTGAAGTACTCATGAAGGAAGACCATGATGATCTTCTTGAAATTGGACACAGTTGCTCGGTCAATGGCGGAGGCATCGTCAGAGAGCTGGTGCCACACCGAGGGGAAGGGGACAGTGATGAGGTGGAGAATGGGGACACCTGGAAAAAGAGGTGTGGCTAATAAGGTTGGCCAATGTGTACAGGGATAGTGTCATATCCACAACTCCCCCTCCCCTCCCATCCCTCCCCCTCCCCGAAGACACTTTCACAACCACAGGACCATAAAAAGAGGGCTGCTCGTATGCATTCAACATGCACGAATACACAGCCATTTCCCTCAGGAAATAGCTAATTGGAACAAGACATTACGTTTCACGTGTCCTTATACAGTGCTCTAGAACACAGTGATGCCTTAGGACTTCAGACATTTTAGCATGTATCTGGAGATTCTTGCCTATTTCCCCAATCTTGTGTTGTGTGTCTGGAACACAATGTGCTGTTCAGATAAGTTGTTCAATATTCTATTGTGGTAAGTACGATACACCAATGGAACAACAGTACTTCCAGAGACCAAGTTTCATAAACAAATAGGTTCTACAGTACAGTTCCTGAATACATTTTATTTGATGAAATAAATTACATTATAATCATAGTAGCATATAAACACCAGGACCCATGGAGCCACATGTATTCAGTTGGCACTCTGAACACTAGTACACATGCATTAAGTTGCTGTGGGACTCATGGGGGCCACATGTGCTGCCCTACACACCAGGGCTCATGACACCTACCTCTCTGAAGGAAGGGCTTGTGGTCATCTTCAATCCCTCCACCATACAGCGCTGATTCAGAGAAGAAACTCTGATAATTCGAACCTAAATGGTTCTCCTTCAGCAAACGTGCCTCTGGTGAGTGAGTGATGGGGGAGGGGGAGGAAGGGAGGTAGGGGAGGGAGGGGGAGGGAGGGAGGGAGGGAGGGAGGGGGAGGGAGGGAGGGAGGGAGGGAGGGGGAGGGAGGAGGGAGGGAGGGGGAAAGGAGGGGAGGGAGGAAGGAGGAAGGGGGAGGGAGGGAGAAAGGAGGGAGGGAGAAGGAGGGAGGGAGGGGAGGAAGGAGGGAGGGGAGGAAGGAGGGAGGGGAGGAAGGAGGGAGGGGAGGAAGGAGGGAGGGGAGGAAGGAGGGAGGGAGGAAGGAGGGAGGGGAGGAAGGAGGGAGGGGAGGAAGGAGGGAGGGGAGGAAGGAGGGAGGGGAGGAAAGAGGGAGGGGAGGAAAGAAGGGAGGGGAGGGAGGAGGGAGAGGAGTGGAATGGAGTGGAGAAGTAATGACCCTCAGAACATACACACTACAGCTACATGTATACAAGTTCAGAGCTTTCCAAACATGAGTACCAATTTTAGAGAATCTCATGAAGAGATCAGATGTTTCAGGAAACATATTATAGAACTTTGGATTGCTGGAACCAATTAGATCAAGGAGAATGAAGGCATCCTGGATTAGATAAAAGCAATTGTCTTGTTATGCACATCACTATAGCAACTGTGGCATACCACACAATTCCACAACCTCACACACCATTGCCTCAATGGCAGTCTTCCCAGCTACACTCAACATGCCACCACTCTTGGCCATCTCTGTTGCCAGATGCCTTGATCCATAGAGTGAGTCTGAATTTGTCCAAGACACAAATGCCTCCTCCCCATCAAAGAAGATCACTTGAAGCGAATACTCTGGTAACTGAATGCGTATTTAAAGGAGGTGGGAAGGAGCACAGACATTATACCATGTTCATCCCACATGTCACATGCAGGTCACACAGAGGTCATGTGAGAGGTCAGATGGAGGTCATGTCAAACGCAAACACACACACACACACACACACACACACACACACACACACACACACACACACACACACACACACACACACACACACAACCACACACACAACCACACACAAAACCACACACAACACCACACACAGACACAAGACACACACACACACACACACACACGACACAGACACACACACACGACACACACACACACACACACACACACACGACACAGACACACACACATGACACAAACACACACACACACACACACCACACACAACACACACACCACAACACACACACACATATAGCTACCCCTCGCTTTTGCAGCTTGTCGTCCAATGAGATGAGGAGGTCAAGCAGCAATGCCACTGGCAGGGCAGAGTCTGTGGCCCCAAGAAACTGCTTCCCATTGACAGGTGTCAGCAGCTTGGAGTCGTAGTGTGCAGCTATGACCAGTCGTCTCTCACCTGTGGATCCAAGGTGGCCACTATGTTGGTGAAGGGCTTCACACCCAGGGGTGTGGTGTCAGTGAAGCTGTCAAGAGTGATGTTCCAACGTGTGCATGACAGCTGGTTTCAGACGTGACACGATGTACTGTAGAGGAAGGGGGAGGAGGAGGGGGGGAGGGGGAGGGGGAGAGGAAAACACTGTGAAGAAGGGGATAGGTATGAGGAGCAACTTAGATATTTGTGGGGGAGGAGGCTCACTTGAAGGTCTTGTCTACTTCTCATGGACCATCCCCTGTCCCAGCTTCCAACAGACACACCCCCTGTTAACCATCCCGTCCCAGCTTCCAACAGACACGCCCCCTGTTACCATCCCCTGTCCCAGCTTCCAACAGACACGCCCCCTGTTAACCATCCCCTGTCCCAGCTTCCAACAGACACGCCCCCTGTTAACCATCCCCTGTCCAGCTTCCAACAGACACGCCCCCTGTTAACACATCCCCTGTCCCAGCTTCCAACAGACACGCCCCCTGTTAACCATCCCCTGTCCCAGCTTCCAACAGTGGCAAGGGCTGTAGCTTTTGGGGGGTGGGGTGGGAAATGTGGGTGTGATAGGTGGCTAAGGGGGAGGGTTGGGTGTGGCCAAGACCTCCCCCAAGTGGTTACAAAAGCAGTAATCATGCCCAGAGAGTGTTCTTGGACTGCTGCCAATATCATGAATAATGTACCTTGGATATATATTCATGCAAGGACCAACAAAACAGAGATCTATGTCACTGCATTAATAAGTCTCACACTGTACACAATATCCCTCCTCCCCTTACCCTCCCTTCATCCCCACAATCCTATAATTTGTGCACACAGCTGCAGAACCCATGGCAATACAAGTGTGCATTCAGCTCTTCAGGATAATTGAAGGTATGATGAAGGTGGTGGTGATGAGGTGGAGATGAGGTAGATGGTGATGAGGTGGGGTGCTGAGTGGAAAGGGAATGCTGTGTGATGAGGTGGGTGATGAGGGGAGAGGATGCTGGTGTGATGAGGTGGGTGATGAGGGGATGGAGAGGGATGCTGTGTGATGAGGTGGGTGATGATTGGTAGAGAGGGATGCTGTGTGGATGAGGGGGTGATGAGGTGGAGAGGGATGCTTGTTGTGATGAGGTGGGTGATGAGGTGGAGAGGGATGCTGTGTGATTGAGGTGGGTGATGAGAGTGGAGAGGGATGCTGTGGTGATGAGGTGGAGAGGGATGCTGTGTGATGAGGTGGAGAGGATGCTGTGTGATGAAGTGGAGAGGGATGCTGTGTGATGAGGTGGAGAGGGATGCTGTGTGATGAGGTGGGTGATGAGGTGGAGAGGGATGCTGTGATGAGGTGGGTGGTGAGGTGGAGAGGGATGCTGTGTGAGAGGTGTGGTGATGAGGTGGAGAGGGATGCTGTGTGATGAGGTGGGTGATGAGTGGAGGGGATGCTGTGTGATGAGGTGGGTGATGAGGTGGAGAGGGATGAGCTGCATGAGTGCAAGTGTTATGGTTTCAGTATCACAACCCACCCCATCACCCCACCCCCATCACCGCACCTCATCACCCCACCCTCCACCCCATCACCACCACCCTACCAACCCATCACCCATACCCTCCACCTCATCACCTCCACCCCAGCCCCATACCCTCCACCTCATCACCCCACCCTCCACCCCATCACCATACCCCTCCACCTCATCACCATACCCTCCACCTCAATCACCACCCCTCCACCTCATCACAGCCCACCCTCCACCCCATCACCACACCCTCCCACCCCATCACCACACCCTCCACCCCATCACCACCCCCTCCACCCCATCACCACACCCTCCACCCCCTCACCACACTCTCCACCCATCACCACACCCTCCACCCCATTACCCTCCACCCCATCCCCTACCCTCCCCCCCATCACCATACCCTCCACCTCATCACCCCACCCTCCCCTCATCTCATCCATCTGGATCGTTCACTCCTCACTGTAGCCCTTAAAGGAATGCAAATGCTTTTTCTTGGGTACACACATTACACCAAGAAGCTTTTTAATGTTATTTTTTGCCCATGTTGAGTGTGGTGTGTGTTTGTGTGTGTGGTGTGTTGTGTGTGTGTGTGTGTGTTGCGTGTGTGTGTGGGGTGGTTGGTGTGTGTGTGTGTGTGTGGTTGTGTGTTGTGTGTGTGTGTGTGTGTGTTGCGTGTGTGTGTGTGTTGTGCGCTGTGTTGTGTGTTGAGTGTTGCGTGTGTGTGTGTTGCGTGTGTTTGTTGTGTGTGTGTGGTGTTGCGTTGTTTGTTGTGTGTTGTGTGTGTGTTGAGTGTGTGTTGCGTGGTGTGTGTTGTGTTTGTGTGCGTGTGTGTGTTGTGTGTGTGTGTTGTGTGTGTTGCCTGTGTGTGTGTGTTGCGTGTGTGGGGTGTTTGTTGTGTGTGTGTTGTTGAATGTGTGTGTGTGTTGAGTGTGTGTGTTGTATGTGTGTGTTGTGTGTGTGTGTGTGTGTGTGTGTGTGTGTGTTGTGTGTGTGGAAGTGTGTGCAAGCGGAGGTTGACTGGGTGGTAGGTGGTACACACAAGGCAGTGCCAGTAGTAACATGAATGAGCTAACATTTCCAAGTTGCAACACCTATCATTGCCATAGCAACCATTGACACATATGGGGTACATATGGGTACCAATGGGTACATATGGGGTACATATGGGTACCAATGGGTACATATGGGGTACATATGGGGGTACATATGGGGTACATATGGGATATATATGGGGTACATATGAGTACAAATGGAATACATATGGGGTACATATCATGGGGTACATATGGAGTACAGAGGTCCAAGGCTATACACTGGAGGTGTGGTCACAGACCTCATTACTAGTGCCACATCAGCAAAGTGGAATTGCATAATTTTAGTACTTACTTAGAAATGTATTTAATGCATACATCCTTGTTCCTAGATAATGAAGAACAAATGTCAGCTATGTCATCATCCTCCTCCCACCATTAATTCAACTATCTAGCCCATCTGTGTGTCTGTGTATGCTTACGTGTGATGTCTACCTGTGGGTGTGGCCTATTAAGTGATGTCATACAGCACACCTAGAAACCATACTAAACACTGGCATCCACAAAAGCAGCTGCCCACATGATACAAAGTTGAAATTGCAATGACAACAGTTGTGATTTAATTATTACATCAGCAAGTGTCCCACACTAATGTACCGTATATTGGTGTTAGTTATTTGGAGAATTTAAGGCACATTTGGCTTGTCATGGAGCCCAGTAGCTGACATCATGTATACATAATTATAATGATATAAGACTACATTGATACACACCCACACATGCACACACATACACGCATACACTGATACACACCCACACATACACACATACACTGATACACACTCACACATGCACACACATACACTGATACACACCCACACATGCACACAGATAGTCATATTAAATTCAAATCAACTAATCGAACTTCAAAATTGAGATGATATAACTCACCATTAAGGAAAATTAATCAACAGCCAGTTTGTGCTTAACTTATTCAAGGACTAACAAGTAATATGCACTTTCACTCATCTAAATAGATAGTCACAATTTCAATTTAATTTCAGAAGGTCTTGATGCAGTTAGTTTGCATCACTACTAATTTCAGAAGTCAGTACTGTTGTATAGGGGCTTACTTATTGAGTTTAGTTTAATGTTGTAATAAAGATAGTGGCTTACTTATTGAGTTTAGTTTAATGTTGTAATAAAGGTAGTGGCTTACTTATTGAGTTTAGTTTAATGTTGTAATAAAGATAGTGGCTTACTTATTGAGTTTAGTTTAATGTTGTAATAAAGATAGTGGCTTACTTATTGAGTTTAGTTTAATGTTGTAATAAAGGTAGTGGCTTACTTATTGAGATTAGTTTAATGTTGTGCTCATTTTGAAACATACATGCACACATACACATATGAACACATATGCACATACACACACGCATATTGTCATACACACAACACACACATACACATACACACACACATACACACATACACACACACACACATACACACACACACACACACACACACACACACACACACACACATACACAGAAAACCAACCTCTTTAACCTCTTCATGACTCTGTGTACCTGGAACACGAGGTTTCAAGACTCCAGGCAGATCATACTTGAAGAGAAGGTCAACGTCACTACACTGCATCAGAGAGTTGAGTCTCTTGCTGGTTAGCACCTTGAACTGGTGCTGTTGAAGATATGGTGATGAGTGGGAGGAGCCACCCCTCCCCTTCTCCTGAGACTCAATAGTCCTATTCCCCCCCCCCCCTAATTAATGCTACCCACATTATCATACTCTCACTAACCAGCTTCAAGGGATATCATGGTCACATGTACTGAGGCATGGTCACATGACAAGACATATCATGGTCACATATGCCAAGACATATGGTCACATATGCCAAGACATATGGTCACATGCCAAGACACATGGTCACATGACAAGACATATGGTCACAAGCCAATACATATAGTCACATGACAAGACATATGGTCACATGCTGAGAACTTCACATTTCCCTACTGTGTTGCCATGCTCCCATTTTGGGGGGGAAAAATCATCCTTTTTCAAGACCATTCATCATTAGGAAATGCCCTACATCCTGCAGTTCCACCACAAGCAGGCGACCTTACTTATCAAGAGGCAGCATTATTGGATACCGGTTATAGAGAATCATGACATGGACATCCTTTTGTGTATGCAAACGGACAATTAAAGGTCATAATATCACAAAACGAGAGGAACTAAAGGTGAGGAGGGTGTATCTCTGCAGGCCTAGTTCAACAGTGAGTGAGTAAAGGTTTCTTTTTTTAATACATATCTTTGTACATGTATGAAGTCCTTAAAGTACATACACACACAAGTACATGTAATGTCTACAACACCTCTGGAATTGATAGTCCTGAAGAAGATGGCTGTTGAGTTAGCCCAGATCAAGTAGTCTCCCATCTTTTATTGATACAAAATACACAATTTACATGCAAAGTGCAAGGAGCTGGGGTTGGTCTGTGTTCCCATGGTAGTGGAGGCATATGGTGCTTGGGGGGCTGAAGCCATGGATGGAGTATCACCTAGCAACCAGCTCCAAAAAGGTCAAGGCAGTGGTTCTCACTGACCTCTACGGCAGGCTGAACCTGAACCTTGGCAGAGCAAACGCCACTGCCATTCCGACCAGATGATTTGCATCTGACATGTAGAGTGTAATGTGTATGTGTGTCCTATATTTACTTGTGTTCCTATGTTATATATATATAATTACATCACAATGCAACAAGTTAAACTTTACCTATGCCCATCGTATACATACAAATGTTATTAGATCGGGTATCCCGACTAAATCCAAAGTTCTGTGTTGTTGTACAAGTAAGGAAATTGAATGACGTGGTGATCATTGTGCGCTGGAGACTTGAATACCTTTGACCAACATTATCAAGATATATGTATCGCGCAGGAAAGGTAAGCTTGAACAAGCTCTACAATAACGATCCTTATGTAAAAATATGTTTCAAACCATCTTTCTTCTGCAGCATATAAATGAACCCTACGAAACCTTATACTGATTAAGTTTCTTACCGTTCATTGTTTTCGCTATTAATATACAACGCGCCTTTCGAAGAGTGTGTGCGCACCTGAATTGCACTCACTGATGTTCTCTGTGCCATGGTTCCATCCAATACGACATACAAAAGCAATATGAACAGTTGCCACATTACCGCGCGGTTTGTTGTTCTCGTGCGGTGGCGCTCGTTTCTACAATTAATATCTCTACCTGGATTATCCGATAAATAGAAGTGTAGTGCCTTTTTAACTCTTCACGGGCGAAGCCATATAAGGGCCATGCATGCCGTGTGCTTCCGCGTTGCAAGAAAACGTCCTTTACCAACGAATTGACGAGCAAAAAGGTTTTACCTCTGAAACATGCGGGTAGCTATGATGGTTTAGCTAAACAATGTGGTCTAGGGCCCATCTCATGCGGAATATAATAAGCGCTTTCGCGTTGCTAGAAAACGTTCTTGTGAACATTTTGACGAGCAAAAGGCTATGTTTGTTGGCTACAAAAAGATTTAGCTAGGGGTCGAAATTACCATTCATTGGTTCGGTCCCCAGACTGCTACAATATAAAGGAGTTCCTCTGCGATTGGCTATATGTATGTGTTAACTCATCTTCATTTCTTGCATGCAATTTCAGAACGTGAATTGAATGCAGGTCCAAAGTATATGGTAGCTAAGAGAATACTGTTCCTTTCTCTTTGTGGATATGTGCCAGTCATGTTAAAAGTCTTTATTATCATGATGTTAGTATCATAATGGATATGCGCTGATTCAATTGAATTAGTCTATCCTTTATCACTATAAAGTTGTCCAAGCACACTAACTAAACGCTCGTGTTAAGAAAAGCTTCAATGAAACTCGCACGTGATTGAGTGCATCATTAACTACTAACACCCACTCACTTTCCCTTCCACCGCCCAATATTAATAGACTCTACAGCTGCAGGAACTTTCCCTTCCACCGCCCAATGACTCTACAGCTGCAGGAACTTTCCCTTCCACCGCCCAATGACTCTACAGCTGCAGGAACTTTCCCTTCCACCGCCCAATGACTCTACAGCTGCAGGAACTTTCCCTTCCACCGCCCAATGACTCTACAGTTGCAGGAACTTTCCCTTCCACCGCCCAATATTAATAGACTCTACAGTTGCAGGAAAATCTACCGTTTTGAACATCGCCGTTTTCCTTCTCTTGTTACTTCCATCGATATGGAATCGACACCAAAGTCGGTGTATGAATATTGCAATCACAGTATGTACAAAGTACAAACTTCAAGAATATGGATAATCAGGGTCAAGGGCGCATTTGACCTCGCTCTGGGGAGAGGAGTAAACTGGCTACTTGGATGATGGAAAAGGAAAGCCTTAATTCACACCCACATGGATTGCACCCAATGGATGAATTGAAGCCTGAAGTGATTGGCTTCATTACTCAGAAGCCCTGCATTGACTGATGTTACAACAGGTCTGAAGGAACTGGTTACTTGTTGGGGATTGTAATCTCCAAACAAATCAGCATGAAAATATCAATCCCCGGCAAATTATCATGCCACTATGCACACATTTTAAAACTGGTCAGTATTAAATAAAATATTAATTAAAATAAAATTGATCAAGATGTAGGATTTGTATGTACCAGTTAAGTAAAAAGTAAGGAAACAAGGGGTTACAGAAATTAAGAATTTATAAATATTACAGACCTACAGTTCAGCAGGTCTGGGGGTGTGGTAAAGGTCTGGTGGGCCATGACCTCCACATTAATACTCAGGTGGGTGTGACAACAGAGGTTAGGTGGGTGTGACAACAGGGGTTAAACACCTCATCCTGCAAGCAATTGTGGGTATGACCACATTCCCCCCCCCCCCCCCCCCCCCCCCTCCCCTTGCCTGCCTGCAGGTCACAGCATGGTGACCAAGGGGATTATAATTATTACAAGAATACATAACAAAGCAACGATTCAAACAATAAGCAAGCAAACAAAGCATGTCCAGTTCAGAAATTGATGGTTGTAATGTTAAACACAAGAAATTTTAAGTTTCCTTGTAAAGTTCATAGCTAATGACAGAGGCAGCAGCTCACCACCAAATGTTTATTTGCTACCACTTGAATATTGGGGTTACTTAATCTTGATTGAATTGTTTAAATAACTTTACAGTGAACTTTTATAAACGTTTAGCAGCAGTATAGGGTTAGGGTTAGCAGCAGTATAGGGTTAGGGTTAACAGCAGTATAGGGTTAGGGTTAGCAGCAGTATAGGGTTAGGGTTAGCAGCACTATAGGGTTAGGGTTAGCAGCAGTATAGGGTTAGGGTTAACAGCAGTATAGGGTTAGGGTTAGCAGCAGTATAGGGTTAGGGTTAGCAGCAGTATAGGGTTAGGGTTAGCAGCAGTATAGGGTTAGGGTTAACAGTATTTCCAATAGTTCATAAGAAAACTGAGCAATTATATTTTGTATGGTACATGTATAGGAAGCTAGTAGCGATGTACAAATTAATTCCAAACATATACAGTGTCCCAAAATTCCTTTAATAATAAATCCAGTTTGCTAATTTGCATGGGATGAAATTATGATAATTGATATACTATCTATTTAACAAAAATCAAATTAATGTAAATAATAATTAGACACTATAAAAAAGATATAACATATCTACTAAATCACTGAATATCCTGCTTGTTGAGTTATGTCATTAACACATTAAAACACCATCCATATTCAAGCTATAATAATAACAGCACTAGTTAATTGGCTACGATTAATTAACTAATTCCACTGCAGAGCTATTAGTGGTTAAACATTTGATTCTTGGACACTTGATTATTAATAGTTTTGGCAATTTTGTTATTAATTAACCATTATATAATAGTCGTGCATTAAATCTTTTGTGTGCTGTTGCTATAAGTGTATGAAATAATTATTATGTAATATCAACGATAAAATTAATAAATAATAAAACACATTGGAGTGTGGGTAGAGGTTGGCAACAACCTTACCCCCAACCCCAGCAAGACCTGCCCAGCTGATATACTGATTCCCGACTAGGTCATGGGCAGGACAGCAGCCTTGGATGTGTCTGTCACATCACCGCTTAATCCACAAACCTTATTGGAAGTGGGAGTGACAGCCACTGCTGCAGCACTCACCACTGAGGAACGAAAACATGAAAAAAAACGACCCTAAGTGTTCTGAGCTGGGTTGGGTTTACATTCCTATAGGAATGGGGCATGAGGTAAAGAAGCCACATAACTGTTTTCCACAATTGCCTCGAGAATTGCCATCCTGAGCAGCAAACCTATATCTGTTACCATCAATGACATTTATGGCCATCTTAACTTGCAGCTGGTTAGGGCACATGCTATGTCTATCCTAACCAATGCCACCATCTTATTGATTTGTTGTATGTCTGTGTGCAGATGTTATTGTATGTATGTATATAATATTTAATAATAATGGTGAAAAAAAAACACAATGATAGAACACAACAACAAAATATTAGCCTACAAGTCATTGTTGTTGTTCTATTATTGTGTTATTGTTTAATTATTATAATCAATGCAATCGAGACATCAGGAGTGTATGGTCCAAGAACAGCCGATTTCCTAAAAGAGCTGGGACATCGGTTGAGGCAGTGTCGGGAGCTTTCCATTATCTTGCCCAAAGGCTGTCGGTTGCCATTCAGAGAGGCAATTCAGCTTCAGTAATGGGGACAATGGATGGGGATGGGGAGGAGTTCTTTGTATAGTGTTTTATGTATGTTTACTTGTATTGTATGTATTATTATTAATAACACAAAATTTTTTTTACATGTAATAATTTATTTTTTTTAATAATAATAATAATAATAATAATAATAATCAGGATACAAGAATACACTAATGAGAATACTCAAGAAGGGGAGCACGGGCACATCTGAGGAGGATGGCTCTTGCATTCTGTCTCATCAGTGTGACAGCCAGCAGACAGTACATTTGGCACAGTGCCTCAGTTTCACAGATTCCCACTTGCATAGCTAGCCTCTTGCTCAATCTAGAGTAGCATTCTTTGGCTTTATAATAATATTTATTATTAAAAAAAATAAAGTAAAAAAAAAATACAATAAGGTGATTTACTAAATAAATAAATAAATGCACAGACATATATATCACATATTGATGTCCATTTCACTATTACACACGAACTTGCACAAAACTACCCTAGCCTTCAAGCAAGTCCATTGTTGTAGCCAACCTAGCATTGAACGCACGGGCATTGGCTCGAACTAGTATGAGACTTAGTCTCCCATAGATGTTATTCAACATTGTAGTCTTTGAGGAATGGCTTTGAGCCGCAAGTCGTGATGCGAGTTCTCCAAAAAACTGGCCTGCAGTTCTTCCCCAAGCACCAAACATCTCCACCACTAATGGTACACACTTCCACCCCAATTCGGAGCAGATTGTATCATTGCATGTGTGCTTTCTCTCTTCTGTTTGCCTTGCTGCTGCACCTGCCACCACACCCGCTTCAGACAAAATGTTTGATTTAAGCGGAGAGGTGATGGACACATCAATGGCTGCAGGCTTATCACCATTGAACCAGCTTGGGATGAGTATGTCAGCAGGTCTAGTAAGTCTCCTTTCATGACCCAAGCCTGCCCCTGCTTCCAGTTTTGGGTTCAGAAGGGCTCGCTTGCAAAAATCAAAAATAGCATTGCGCAGAGCATTGTGGCGCACCACTACATCTCCCCCAAATTTGCAAGTAACAGCGTGGTGTGCATGGTGTGCATGGTGTGCATGGTGTACATGGTGTGCATGGTGTACATGGTGTGCATGGTGTACATGGTGTGCGTGGTGTACATGGTGTACATGGTGTGCATGGTGTGCATGGTGTACATGGTGTACATGGTGTACATGGTGTGCGTGGTGTACATGGTGTACATGGTGTGCATGGTGTGCATGGTGTACATGGTGTGCATGGTGTGCATGGTGTACATGGTGTGCATGGTGTGCATGGTGTGCATGGTGTGCATGGTGTGCATGGTGTACATGGTGTACATGGTGTGCATGGTGTACATGGTGTGCATGGTGTGCATGGTGTGCATGGTGTGCATGGTGTACATGGTGTACATGGTGTGCATGGTGTGCATGGTGTGCATGGTGTACATGGTGTGCATGGTGTGCATGGTGTGCATGGTGTGCATGGTGTACATGGTGTGCATGGTGTACATGGTGTGCATGGTGTGCATGGTGTGCATGGTGTACATGGTGTGCATGGTGTGCATGGTGTGCATGGTGTACATGGTGTGCATGGTGTGCATGGTGTGCATGGTGTGCATGGTGTACATGGTGTACATGGTGTACATGGTGTGCATGGTGTGCATGGTGTGCGTGGTGTGCATCCAAAGCTTTGTCTGGACAATAAGCGCATACCCCTAATTCAGGTGTTAGAGGTAAACCAAGCCACCATTTGATGCCCCACTGCATTTCGCTTGTAGCCATGTCACAGCCTTGCCTAGGGGAGGGGACCACCTGAAGCCATGAGGATGCATGTGCCGATGAAATTGAGAGTAAGCGAGCCCGATCAGCCAGACTGCCAGAGTTATACAGTGCATGGAATTGGCAATTCTCAATTCGTTGTGACAAATCATGCTGAAAATGAGACTTCGTTGGCAACGGAATAGATACAGTATCCTCAGCAGAAACTTGGAGATTGAACAGGTTAAGTGCATCTATAACATAATGGCTAGATGCCAAGTCTGGGGAAGATGAACTAACTGAGCCTAGGTATGCTGCCGTGGAGTGAACAGCTACTGATCTTAAACCAAGCCCTCCTCTACTAAGGCTTAAGCAGGCTTGCTTCCAACCAGAACTTTGTGGTGACAGATTGAGGGCCAAGCACTCTGTGAAACAGTGGTGAATGCTATCATCAAATTCAGACAATGATGACTTTATTAAGGTTGGAGGTGTAACACGTGAGATGTGTGTCATTTTGCAAAATGCTGCACACTTTCGTAACAATGCTAGTGCTAGCTGGGGGTTTTCCAGCCCTTGTAACTGCTGGAGAAGGAAAGAAACACTTGACTGTTTATTGATCACAAAGTTATTACAAAATTCCTCATTGCCTATTGGTGCACCCAAAATTTCAAGTTGAGGAGTGTGATACCGTTTAGTGATCTCAGATGGGAATGCAGATAGCTCTGCCTTGCCAAACACCTCACATTTTGCAAAGTTGATGTATAGCCCAAGAGAAGGACCCAATGATGAAATGACATCCAGGGCAGCTCTGACAGATAAACTGGTTCCAGCAAGGACTCCATCATCGAGGTACCACTTATTGAATAGCAATTCTCCACACATGTCATCCTCAGCAATCTTCAATATCAGACCATGCAACACAAGTGAGAATAAGAGCGGTCCAAGTGGATCACCCTGTTGAACACCAGTAGCTGAGCGAAGCATGCCCATAGGATGCCACAGTTTAAGATGTACTCCATAACACCAGAGTGTCCATGGGAAAATTTCTGGGAAAAACTCAGCACAGTTTTCTAGCACAGCATTTCTAGACACCAAGTTAAATGCATTTCATAAGTCAACTTTGGCAACATTAAAGTCTTCATCAAACCAATGATCATCAATACTTGAACGCAGTGAATGGATGATTTTTTCTACTCCACAACCCCATATTGGTAAGGGTTGAAAAATTCACTGGCTTTAGATTTCACAATTGCACAGAGGCACTTGCTTGTTAATCTACGCAATACTTCCCCGACAGCAATAGGACGAATATCATTTCCCACGGGTTTCTTCAGAGCAATCACAGTTGCGCCAGCTAGATACTCAGCTATTTCTGGAAGAGCTCTCCCAGAAGCCAATTTGTTTATTACCGCCTTAAGTGCAGACAACAATGAGGATGGCAAAGAGGCTTCAGAGGCATCTAATAAATGCTGCACTCGCAAACCAGAAGGTCCACAAGAAGTATCTTTCGGAAATGAAAGTAGAACAGCACTAATGTTAAAGTCCGATGGTAACAAGTCAACAGAAGATTGAGGTGGTATGTTTATAGGGGGTGATGGGATGGGAACATAAGGATGCTTTGTTTTCAAAAGTTCCCAAGTTTCTTCATTGTTGGCTGCAATGCCAGATGATGTAAGCATACGACATGCTTTGCTAAATAACCCTTCTTCCGCAAGTGCCGTAGCAATGGTAACACGTCTCCTATCTAAATGTTGCTGACAACTACTAATTTTGGATGCTTTCTTGAATAAGCAATGCTTCTTGAAATTACATTGTTCCAAAGTTCCAGCTCATGCCCAGTATCCCATAATTCACACAACTTCCTGATGTCAGATGGTTTAAAGGAACAATAAAATTATTATTATTATTATTATTTTATTTTAAATACGTATGTATGTATGCATGTATGTATGTATGTATGTATATGTATGTATGTATGTATGTATGTATGTATGTATGTATGTGTATGTGTGTGTGTGTGTGTGTGTGTGTGTGTATGTATGTATGTATGTAGTGTATGTATGCATGCATGTATGTATGTATGTATGTATGTATGTATGTATGTATGTATGTATGTATGTATGTATGTATGTATGTATGTATGTATGTATGTATGTATGTATGTATGTATGTATGTATGTATGTATGTATGTATGTATGTATGTATGTATGTATGTATGTATGTTGTATGTATGTATGTATGTATGTATGTATGTATGTATGTAGTATGTATGTATGATATGTATGTATGTTGCATGTATGTATGTATGTATGTATGTATGTATGTATGTATGTATGTATGTATGTATGTATGTATGTATGTATGTAATAAATTTATTTTCCATTTTTACATGTGTATGTATATTGCTAAATCATAACATTATTATGAACAACAATACAATAAAATAATAATAATAATGATTGCCACTCATCCTGAATGCTGTGATCTGTGCTATCACGCGTGGTACCTTGATGACGGTGTTTTAGCTGGCCCAAGTTCACATGGTAGGAAAGCACTCGCCTTACTCATCGAGCTTGGTCCCCCACTTGGCCTTCGTGTGAACATCAGGAAGTGTGAGGTCTTTAGCAGTGGGTGTTTGACTCATTTCCCTGTCGAGATGAAACAGTCTATCGATCCCAATCTTGAGATCCCTATTGGTGATGCTGAATTATGTAGTGCTGTCTTGGATAGGAAGAGGTCTGAGGCCAGGTTTCTACTTAAGAGGCTAGAGGATGTTGGACAAGTCGACCCCCAGGTGGCTCTTGTACTCATCCGGCTTTGTGGTGGTTACTGTAAGCTTGTCCATCTTGCTCGTGCCATACCTCCTTCTTTCTCTCAATCTGTTCTGCAGATGTTTGATCAAGATGTTTAAAAATGTTTCACATCTTGTACAGGTGTGCAGCCTTCCAATGCTGCATGGAATCAGGCCCAGCTGAGCCTTCCAATGCTGCATGGAATCAGGCCCAGCTGAGCCTTCCAATGCTGCATGGAATCAGGCCCAGCTGAGCCTTCCAATGCTGCATGGAATCAGGCCCAGCTGAGCCTTCCAATGCTGCATGGAATCAGGCCCAGCTGAGCCTTCCAATGCTGCATGGAATCAGGCCCAGCTGAGCCTCAGCCGTGGAGGCCTTGGTCTGTGTTCCCTGTCACACAATGCTCTGGCAGCTTTTATTACTTCATTATGTTTCTCTGGCCAGGGTTCCGACTCTCATGCACATCTTCTCCAGGCAGTAGAGATGTTCAATTCATCAGTTCATCCCTCAGACATCATCCATATCAGCTCTTTCCTTGACAAGTTTCTTTCACAGAAGGCTCTTTCTAATATGTTGGACAATCATTTATTCAATGTTCTCTTGGGTTCTCTGTCTATTGCTGACAGAGCTCGTCTTTTATCAGCATCCTCCCCACATGCTTCTTCATGGCTGACGGTTATTCCATCTGAAGGTCAAGGTTTGCACTTAGACCCCCCAGTATTTCAGACAGCATGAAGTGGTGGCTGGGGCTTGACTGGGGCTTGACCGAGCTCCAAAAACATGAGGCTAATGATGGTTAGTGTAGCGATCTTGGGTGGATGTGTATCCCTCTGGTAGTGGAAACGTACGGAGCATGGGGGAAGGAGGCTTTGGAGGCGTTTTCCATGTTAGCCTCTCACCTAGCCACTTCTTCATCTAGACCCAAGTCTAGGGTATTATCTGAGCTGTATGGCCGGTTCAACCTTCATTTAGTTAGGGCAAATGTGAGGGCTATTTTGTGCAGACTTTCATGCCCTCATCAGGAATACATTTGAATTTGTATGTTGTATTGTGATTTGTGTTTAATAACCAATGGCTCTAAAGCCATATAAGCACCTTAGTGTAGTTAATGACTAAAATTATCATAACGTTTTGTTTATTGCCGTGTCATTATGTACATGTATTATATTATGCAGAGTTTGTAATACAACTACTTATTGTGAATTGTATTTAATTTTCCTTTCATTGTGAGACATGATCACATTAAAGGGCCATAATCGAGACAGCAAGAAAGCCTGTGTGTTGGCTCTCGCAATGTCGAGGCTTTGTGTTGGCTCTCGCAATGTCGAGGCTTTGTGTTGGCTCTCGCAATGTCGAGGCTTTGTGTTGGCTCTCGCAATGTCGAGACTTTGTGTTGGCTCTCGCAATGTCGAGGCTTGGTCTCAGAAAGTAATACAATTTCTTGTTCATGCACAAGTCCAAGGTGGTCGGTCTCCAGCTTGTTATGGTATCCTGAACATGACTGTTGAGCCAATGCAAGGGCACTTCTCCCAAGGCTGGCTCCCTCTGTCTAACTTAGTAGATTGGAGAAACTGGAATACAATACATGCAGCTTATCTCAGTCTTAAAAGAGTTCCTGTCATGAAGGGCTAGCTAACTAGCTACTATGCTGCACTTTCGGTCACAACTCCATCTTAGAACCCTCTGTGTCTCCCTCTATGTTTGATCCACACTCATCTTCATGCCCTGTCATATTTGCACTATCACATCGCACCTTTTTAAAAGTCACTAACTGAAAGCATGTTGAGTATATGTACAATTCAATATGGGACAGTTTCCACCCACATAATTAATTATACATATACTCAACATGACACTGCAAATACAATGTAGTCTACAGTGATAATCAATTGGTCACGTGATCACCACAGCTGTATATAAACTCCATCCAGCACACAATGTGGACCAGATTACAAAATGACGCACCAGACACCACTCGAGTCATCGCGCAAAATCAAATTGTCTTCATTTGATCAACAGCAGCAGGCACCAGACGGCCCTGTGTGGAAGAGTGAAGAGGAGCGGACGGATGCGGAGAAAACGCTTCAAAGAATGACCGATGCCTACAGTACTCTAATCGATTGTGTTAGCGACGGAAACCCGACAAGGGATGGGTTGAAGAAGACGCCATTAAGAGCGGCCAAAGCTCTCTTGTTCTTCACTAAGGGCTACGAAGAAGACGTCTCAAGTGAGTGCAACGTTGCTTCCATTTCCTCAGGAGAACTTAACGTTCTCGGTTGTCTAGGCATTGTACGCGATGCTGTGTTCGAGGAAAATCAAGATGAAATGGTGATCGTGAAAGATATCGAAATGTTTTCGTTGTGCGAACATCATTTGGTACCTTTCTTCGGTACGGTCAGTGTAGGCTACCTACCAAGACACGGTCGAGTGCTCGGTTTAAGCAAAATTGCCAGGTACGTAATGCGCTGGTTTATTAGTGGGTGGAAGACGTTAGCGTTGCACCTGCAGGATTGTAGAGATGATCAGTCGACGGCTGCAAGGTGAAAGTTCGCATGCAACGCTAACACACTTCCAAATGGCGACCACCCACACCCACACACAATCGCAGTGCAAGAAAGGCTCACGAAACAGATAGCAGAGGCTCTGCTCGATGCAGTGAAGCCCGCTGGAGTCGGAGTGATAGTTGAGGCCACGTAAGATATGTAACCGAAGCATGGGAGGGTGAAGTGAACCGCTGTTGCTTCCTTTGTACTGCCGTCTCTGCAGACATATGTGTATGGCCATGAGGGGTGTGAGCAAGGTGCAAAGTAAGACCATCACCAGCACCATGCTAGGAGTGTTCCGTGACGATCCCAAGTCACGGGAGGAGTTCTTAGCTCTTGTAAGATCGAAACATTAGAAGATTTTATCCTTATTAGAGCACATCGTATTTATCTACTGGTTGTTATGCATTATGTTGTGTGGGCGCAGTCTAACCAATCCCTGAATTAGTATGGATGAAATGTGCACCCCACCCAAAAACACCCCGTACACAAGTGCTGCACCAATATGGCACAACACACACACACAGTGAATTATACCAAAACTTTCAGCTTAATAGAGGATGAAACACTGGATGGCAACTCTTTATTTTTGATTATGGTGCCCCACAATCATACTGAGATTACAATGAACGGTTCCAGCCGACAAATCACTGAACGCTGTACACAGAATGATGCTCGTAGCGATTACAACTATCACATCCTCCTCCAGAGCTACATGTCAAAGGAAGGATCTGCAAAGAAAGTAGTAAGGGAGTGGTGGGTTGGAAGCTACCTCACCTTCCAAAGCTTGCTCGGTGACTCGCTTACAGAGGTCGTCCATATACTTATCATTGACCTCTGAGGCACGAGGGGGAATGGGTGGGGGCAGGGAGGAGGAGGAGTAAGACCCGCTGGCAGATGAGAGGGGCATGAAGGGTTTGGAGTTGGGGTTCATTTGAGAGGGGAAACTTGATGTGGACTTGGGACGGATGACAGGAGGGGGAGGAGAGGGGGCTGACTGATGGTGAGAAGGGGGGGGGGGAGGAAGCAGTGTGAAAGCACAAAGCCACCAGGTACTTTGCACTTACTTGAGGAAGCTGATTTGGACTGATGTGTGGCATGGTACTACTTGACCTTGACTGGTTGGGAAGAGTCATCCCTTTGGCCGGTGATCCTATGCGGGCTGCAGGTCTGAGGACATTCCTTGTCTTGGGGACCCTGAGGTTCATACCAGGTGTGAATGTCTGGGAACATCCAGGGGTCCAGCTGTAGGGAATAACAATGATCTAGGCACTAGTGGGAGGTATTAACCCTTTATAAACAGCAGTGGGAGGTATTAACCCTTTATAAACAGCAGTGGCTATGGCCCTTATGCCATGCAACGCTCTCCCAGTGTCTAGCAGTCAACTGGATGGCTGACAACCCCCCATTATGATTTATGCAACGATGCATTTACCCCACCACCTACCTCCATAAAATGGCCAATCGAATGTGACCACTGTGAACTGGACTTCCCCCCCCCCCCCCCCCCCCAACATTCCTGTGGGAAACCCCCCCCTCCCCCCCCCCCCCCCACACACACATGAAGCCTCACCTTTTTCCTTTGGGGGACTTCTTGGGAGACACCATCTTGAGTGCCTGATGACAGTGCAGCTGCCAATCCCTGAAATGTCTCTTCTGATCATCAGTGAAGGCCTGGGGAGGAGGCAAAGAGATAATGGAGAGAGAGGGAGGGAGGGAGGGAGCAAAGGGGAGGAGCAAAGGTAGGGTGAGGGTGACAGATAGGAAGGAAAGTGGTGGGAAGGTGATAGACTTGAAATGTCTATTTACAACCTTGTATCATTATGTACACACGAAAGGAAATGCAACACACACAACACCTCACACCAGACAAAACAAACATATGACATGATCCACACAGTGTACCCACAGTGAAGCCCATATCGGCCCAATGGTGTACAGTGTTAGATCAAAGAAATAACCTTGTACAACAATCAATTCTAAATGGTGGTCAACCCTATAGTGTCAAACCACCCTCTCTGGCCTCTGCTGTGGTGCAATGCTAAATGGTGCTCACCACCACTCTGGTGGTATCCACGGTGATGAAATGTACGGACTTGGGGAAAGGCTTTAACCAGATAAGCACCATAATAGAACCCCACTCTCCAATAGAACCCCACTCTCCAATGGAACCCCACTCTCCAATGGAACCCCACTCTCCAATGGAACCCCACTCTCCAATGGAACCCCACTCTCCAATAGAACCCCACTCTCCAATAGAACCCCACTCTCCAATGGAACCCTATCTCCAATGGAACCCCACTCTCCAATGGAACCCCACTCTCCAATAGAACCCCACTCTCCAATGGAACCCCACTCTCCAATAGAACCCCACTCTCCAATGGAACCCCACTCTCCAATAGAACCCCACTCTCCAATGGAACCCCACTCTCCAATGGAACCCCACTCTCCAATGGAACCCCACTCTCCAATGGAACCCCACTCTCCAATAGAACCCCACTCTCCAATAGAACCCCACTCTCCAATGGAACCCCACTCTCCAATGGAACCCCACTCTCCAATGGAACCCCACTCTCCAATGGAACCCCACTCTCCAATGGAACCCCACTCTCCAATGGAACCCCACTCTCCAATGGAACCCCACTCTCCAATGGAACCCCACTCTCCAATGGAACCCCACTCTCCAATGGAACCCCACTCTCCAATGGAACCCCACTCTCCAATGGAACCCCACTCTCCAATGGAACCCACTCTCCAATGGGACCCCACTCTCCAATGGAACCAAATTCTCCAATGAATCATCTTACTAATAAAAGGTGACCTCATGACTGCCAAGGACCAAGAACAGATGGCCTGCAAGAAGCCTTCCATCATCCCTCTCACCTAAAATACCACAACAAGACACCCACCTCATGAGAGAGAACGGCTTCTGTCAGCTTGATGAAGGCTGACAGTGTACCCTCATCTGTATCTTCTTCTGCTTTCATGAGTTGGTGGAAGGCTAGAAGCCAAAACACGACTCACAACAAGGGACACACTCCTTCCTCCCCTGCCCCTATGCTCCTCCTCCCCTATCCTTACCCCCCTCCTCCCCTGTCCTTACCATCCTCCCCCCTGTCCCTCCCCTCCTCCCCTGTCCCTACGCTCCTCCCCCTATCCTTACCCCCCTCCTCCCCTGTCCTTACTATCCTCCTCCCCTGTCCCTTCCCTCCTCCTCCCCTGTCCTTATTACTCTCCTTTACCCTTTCCTGATGTCCTTGTGATGAGCCCTGGGAGGTCACCATGGGAACATTCCTTCACCAGAAGCTCATCCAGATCTGAACCCACAGAATGGGATGGAGAGGGACTACTGCAGGGACTGTCGGAGCTCTCCTCCTCCCCATCCCCACCCCTGACACACCCTTCTACACCAGCATCAGTCGTCTTCTTCGGATGGTTCGTGTTTCTGGGTGAACTTGGTGGTCTTCGAAGAGGGCTCTATGACTCTGCCAGCAGAGTTGTAAGGGTTGATTGGTGTCTGCAGCATTTGTTGCAGCTCCTCAATGCATTGGCCTAGTCGTCCATGTTTTTCCATTTCCTACTCGGAAAGAATGCGACAAAAGACAAACACAGATGACAGGGGAGACACCATGAACAAGAAACATCCCCCAATGCATTCAACTCCCCTTCCCCACACACCTTCATCCCCACCTCCCCTTCCCCACACACTTTCATCCCCACCTCCCCTTCCCTACACACCTTCATCCCCACCTCCCCTTCCCCACACACTTTCATCCCCACCTCTCCTTCCCCACACACCTTCATCCACCTCTCCTTCCCTACACACCTTCATCCCCACCTCCCCTTTCCTACACACCATCCTCAGCCCCAGACCGCAGAGTGGTTCAATAGTCAGCCCTCTTGATCCCCTCTTCCCCAGGCCCCCTCGGCTCCACAACTTACCTGCTCCAGCTCTGCAAGCGTTCCTGGCCTTCTCACCAGCTTGTTCACACTCAAAATGATCTTATTACATGCTCCCTTGGTCACACCCTAGGAGACAAAGACACATCTGACCAGCCTTCAGATCTCCTCCCCCTTTCCCACAACAGTAACCAAGCCAGGTGTATCAACATGTCTCCAAGTGATGTCCCAACCCTCCCCCTCCCTCTCTCCTCCACACCACAGCAAACAGGCCAAGTGTATCCCAGCAGAGGATGTCCATGAAGCTAATCTAATCATGTGCATCCACTAACCCTCTGCTTCAGAAATGCTTCACTCATCAGAAGCATCTCGTCATAGGTGAGTTCAGCAAAGATATGCTGGTACTTGTGAAGACGCAGTGACTTGAGCCATTGAGGAACATCTGCACACACACACAAGAAAAGTGGCGTGAGTGGTGTGCTGTGTGTGAAGCACCTAACCACACCACATACACACACACACACATCACACACATAGCACATAAACAGGTGACCTGGTAGTCAGGGCTACCTTAGGGCGTTGTGGGGTGTGGTCACAGGGTATGCCAAAATTAGCAGACAATGGGTCCCTTGTGGCCTGTGTGATCTGTACATCTGAGCTACCCAGTCCTGTAGCTAGCCCCTTTTGTGCAAATGAGTACAGACATGAGTGCATTTCACAAAACCACAACACCAATCCCACAAGGCTTCACCCAAGGGGCCCCCACCTGCCACATGACTAGCCTAACCTGGTACACCATTACCTAATAGGTTTTATTGGTTTGGGGAAGAAGGAGGAGGAGGGATTCAATGATTAATGGCCCCTTCCTTAAAAAGAGCAGTATGAAAAGTAGTGCTTCCTTTTAAAGTTAAACAGTTTGTCAAGTCAGTTCCTTATGTAGATCAGTATGGCATGAATGTGGTACATAAAAGCCACACACCACACACAAGCCACATGCATGCACACCACACACACAAATACACAAACATGCACACACACACATACACACCACACACATATGCACACACGTACACACAACAGACACATGCACTCACACGTACACACCACACACAACAGACACATACATCCACACATACACACCACACACAAACACATGCACTCACACATACACACAGTCAAGCAGACCTTTCATCTCGGCTTTCCACTCAATCTGACTAGACGTCAGTGGCGGGTCTTCAGTGTGGCCAGACCTGGCAGGCATCGTGCTGCACTTGGCCTGTCGGGACACATACTCATCTCCAGAGGATGGGGGACCATAGTGATGGCCTATGGTACTAGCCCTGTCTCGGCTATACGGAGCCTCGTCGTCCCCCTCAAACATGTCTGAATCTAGCGAAAAGCCATTGGAGAGGTTGTCACTTTGCCCCACCCATCCTCCTGGGGTCTTGATGTCGATGCGGCTGGTGTCCATGGATACACGAGGGACTCCTACACCCCATCCCTCCTCAACTTTGCTAGGGGTCTGGTGTATGCGTCTAGGGGGGATGGGGGGAGGGATAGCAACATGCCCGTTCATGCTCTGCTTCCTGTCCGTAATGTTCTTCTGTTTCTCGTCCAGTCGGGCTAACCAGTAGCTGAGCGCTTCCCTGTTCTCGACGGGGAAGGCGGGGTGCACTAGGGCTAGCGAGAGCAGCTGTCGGCACTGTTCCAAGTAGTCCAGGTCTTCGCTGGAGCCTAGCAACACTTTGGGCATCAGCTTCATGTAGTGTTCTCGGGCTTCCGCGTTGCCCGGGTTGAGCAGGGGCAGGTGCGTTAGCAGCTGGGCCAGCGCAGGCGCGTCGGGTTGACTATACAGGGCACCTAGAAACGCTGGGGACCAGAAACGAACAATATAATCAACGTACTGAAATCGAATACGCGCGCTACAGTCATCCCAGAGGACCATACGGCGCGCAAAACTTGTGCGTTAGATATACCTCCACTGTTAGCTTGCTTCTCGAGTCTCGCCAGTTCCTGGGAGTCATGACCGTTGTTCAGCGCATTTTCCAGAACGAGGAAGAGAAAACGCGCCTGCGTCGCGCTGACTTTGGTCAGCAGCGAGTACAATGCGATCGTCTGCTCGCAGCTATTCCAGCCATGAAACCACTCTCCTATCTGTTTCACGCGATCTCCGAACGCAGCTTGTTTCATATCCGTGCTGCTACGTGATACACTCGAACAGAATTAGGGACTGATTCCTTACGCTCACCAACCATCTAACTAGCCATGTCAACTGTTCGAAACGCGCTACCGCTAACTATACGACTAATGCTTAACTATACGAGTCAAAGAATAAGAATAAGTTTATAGTAAAATGGTTGACCGTACATGGAAGTCAAATTAATTTGATGTCAATTGGTTTCATGCGCATGCGTATCCACGTGGAATTAATAGTAATATTAGCTGAACATGGCGACTCATAGACCAGGCCCTTTGAAACAACAGAATAAGTCTCACAAGCATGGCAAACACAAAAGCAAGAGCGAAACAAAGACTGAGGCTAAAGGTGGGGCGAATGCTCATTTATGATGGACACATTATCGGTTTTTAAATAGAATTAATATCACTCAAACACGGTCATATTTTCATCCCAGGTAGAGTAAGCATTAAGGTTGCGTCGAAGGCAGCAAAACGAGGGATGCAGAAAGCAGATCGGCGTAATCAAGTACATTAATGACGTAATGCATTCCGTACTCGCAATGTTATCTGATTCTCGT
>JABACO010000019.1:1652473-1656507 GCA_013339895.1 Ephydatia muelleri
GGTAAGTTCCACTCAAGCTTATGCAACTCTTTTGATTGTTGGACAATGTTCCGTTTGTATGTGCCCCCCCCCCCCCCTCCCCCCTGGGTAGGAGAGACTTATATTCCACACAGGAGTGCACAGGTTTACAGCGTGCCCGATATTTTCACAGCATACTACGGGAGACAAGCACAAGGTACTCGCCATGGATACCCACCCACCCTGTTTGATGCTGGTCCATCTGTGCACACATCACACACACATATGCACAATGCACATACATCAGTATGAAAGGTTTCTAAGAGATGACGAAATGTGTGTGGCATCCATGTTTGCCCCAATCATGTACCCGCCCTGTCCCATACTGGTATTCAAAGCAATTGAAGGTTTGTTGACAGCTTCCACACCCATAGCAGCCATTTTGTGGTATGACATTGTTGAGTAGGGCTTGGTGTGATGTTTCTATGGCTTTTTTGATCAGATTATTTATGGTGCAGCTGCAACTCATTTTATGTTATCTTCATAAGGGTGTCAAGGCCTCGATATCAGTTTCCTCTCCCCCCCCCCCCCCCCCCCCTCCCATCTTGCAGATCGTCACGTGCTGGTTGCCACGGGCTCTGTGTTGAGTGCAGACCCACGCAGGATCGTTTGCAAGAAGATTCTCTTAAGTGGTCACCCGTACAAGGTTCATGGCAGAGCAGCAGTGATCCGCTACATGTTCTTTAACAGAGGTAACGGTAGCCGTCTCCTTGGTAACAGTGGTTAATCATGCTCGCATGCAGATGACATAATGTGGTTTAAACCAGTGGAGCTTCACACTAAACTTGGCAGACGTGGACATATCAAAGAACCATTGGGTAGGCGGTGGAGGAGGATCACCATTTTGAATGACTTTGTGGCTTTTTTTTGTGTTTGCAGGAACTCATGGGCACATGAAGTGCTTGTTCGACAAGCCAATCAAATCGCATGATACAGTGTTGATGAGTCTTTACAAGAGGGTTTTCCCCAAGTGGACCTTCTCTCAGTGTGTGCCATGCCCCTCCCATTGGGATGCCAGGTGCAATGACAAACAAGAACAGGAGCAGATAGAGATGGTGTGATTTGTGTGTCAGCAGTTCTATACTGTGTACAGATTGAATTGTCAAAAAAAAAAAGTGTCTGTCAGTAGTGACTATGTAAGACCACATCGGTGAAAGGTATGGCATAACATTTCAGGCCATTTTAGAGCTTACACAAAGAGCAACTCCACACACGACGAAGGTGAGTCCTAAATAAGTCCATCTGGAATGGGCTGGCTCTCCGAGCAGTCGGCCGACTACAGTAGACGTTATAAAAGTTAGAGAATTGGTGATGGGCACTGCTAAAGATATATCAGCCTTTGCTATGGTGAAGTAGTACACGACTGAGCCGAACTGGTTCAAAATGAATGGAACGGCATACTGCCAGTTGAAAACGAGAAACTTCAGCTCGGCGATGAATTGAAGCATAAAGTTTTGCTTTTTCACATTTTCAATGCCTGAGCCGCCCTTCTTGAGAAAAGGATTTGTGGCTCCCCAAATGATAGCCACGAGTAAGAACCAAAAGGCGTAAGTCACTTCGTCTTTCAGCATGGTGCGCGTTATGCAGAACAATATGCCGCAGGTGTAAAAGGCGCGCGCTTGAATTATTCGCTCAGGATTTCGGTTGCATTTAGGCCATGTCTGCAGGTTGTTTTCTTATTACTCTGCGCAGGGGTCAGGTAATAATACAAATACTTTTTTCCTTTTCACACAAGGGTCTTTCGGAAAAGGCAAAAGACGTTTTGCACCTCAGGGTGCTTGGCGCTCCAGTTCTTCTGGTGAAGATGCAGACCCTGTTGTTTGGTTACCTCCCGACCAACATGGGGAACGTCCACACATACCAACTGCAGAAGCGGGAGCATCGATACTAGCAGCTGCAAAGAAGCCCAAGCACAAGAACCAGTTGTACTTGGCAGAGGTTTGTATTTGCCTTCTGTGGTGGTGAAGCATAGGAAAACACGCTGCTGATTCAATTCATCACTACAGCTGGCTATGAAATTCTGGGGACCCCAAGTCCCACCAGAACAGAGGACCTTTAGTCCACAGCTGGTAGAGGATATATATCGAACACTCACAGCAACCAAGTAATGACCACTCAAAGTGTAACTTGCTTTTTAACCACACACATACCACCTGTCTAGCTTTGCAAGCAGACCTGTGATGGCACTGGAATATAGTCAATATCTTGAAAATTGTCTTTGGCCTAACTTTGAACCAACAAAGGTAAAATGTTCTGATTGCTTGCTGTCATGACAACATCTTTGGCCTTCCCTCGAAGACTACTCCTGCACACTTGATGTCCATTGTGCTAATGGTGAACGAGAAATTCAAAGAACGTGTTCCTGCATGGGAGGTACCTGCTATGTTTGTTGTCCATAGGACAGGGCTTATACCCAGTCAGTATGTTGTCCATAGGACAGGGCTTATACCCAGTCAGTATGTTGTCCATAGGACAGGGCTTATACCCAGTCAGTATGTTGTCCATAGGACAGGGCTTATACCCAGTCAGTATGTTGTCCATAGGACAGGGCTTATACCCAGTCAGTATGTTGTCCATAGGACAGGGCTTATATCCAGTCAGTATGTTGTCTATAGGACAGGGCTTATACCCAGTCAGTATGTTGTCCATAGGACAGGGCTTATACCCAGTCAGTATGTTGTCCATAGGACAGGGCTTATACCCAGTCAGTATGTTGTCCATAGGACAGGGCTTATACCCAGTCAGTATGTTGTCCATAGGATAGGGCTTATACCCAGTCAGTATGAATAGGGGCATGCCCCTCACCAGCTGGATAGGGGCAGGCCCCTCACTGGAGGGTGTGTGTGTGTGTGTGTGTGTGTGTGTGTGTGTGTGTGTGTGTGTGTGTGTGTGTGTGTGTGTGTGTGTGTGTGTGTGTGTGTGTGTGTGTGTGTGTGTGTGTGTGTGTGTGTGTGTGTGTGTGTGTGTGTGTGTGTGTGGTGTGTGTGTGTGTGTGTGTGTGTGTGTGTGTGTGTGTGTGTGTGTGTGTGTGTGTGTGTGTGTGTGTGTGTGTGTGTGTGTGTGTGTGTGTGTGTGTGTGTGTGTGTGTGTGTGTGTGTGTGTGTGTGTGGTGGTGGTGGTGGTGGTGGTTCCAGGTGGTATGCCTAGGAGTAGGCCCATACCAGCTGGTGTGATAGGGTACATCTTTACCAGCTGGTGTGATAGGGTACATCTTTACCAGCTGGTATGCATAGGAGTGCAGGTAGACATCTATACCAGTTATCTGTACCCTCAATTCCAATGTCAAATGGGCTGTCGTACAACACACACATTTCAGGCATTTGAAGGTGCCCCTGAGCACTTTGCAGCGTTCTTTCAACATGTAACTGCAGCCTGTGTCCTGGACCTGAAGGTGAGGAGGCACTGGTCACTGGAAGGCTTTAGACTAGTCACTTGTTTGTTACAGGGTGGTGTGTACTCAATGAAGGAGAGGACCTTGCTGATTTTGTTTCTCATACATTGCTTCAACAGTCTGGTAATGCATTCTTTGCTACACTGATATCATCTTCTATCATCTGTATCCTACCACCTGGTTCCCCCCACCCCACCCCACCCTCTCCACCCACTTCCTCTCCCCTCTTCTGTATCAGGAAGTGGATATTGTTCGTGAAGAGCTTCAGCAGCTGGTCTCACTGTCCACCTGGCACAACCTCATACAGGTACAGCTGTTTGGCCATTGGTATACTTGCGGTTATACATGTATGTCCATTCCAGTCCAGGTTAGAGCTGGAATTGAAGAATGCGCCCAAATTAAAGAAGTACTGGTCTGCAGTCCAGAAGAAGGAAAAGCAGCTGGATGCGGCTGGAAAGGAGAAGTAAGTGCACACGTGGACTGTAGGGATGTGGATGACTTGATGTCCTTAAAGAGCTGAACACAACAGAATGGTGCTATGGAGGATGATGCAGCAGTTCCTGGAAATCCTGGAGAGTATTCCCGCAGAAGGTAATGGAGTTTTGGTGACATAGGGAGAAGTGGG
>JABACO010000019.1:1657507-1679231 GCA_013339895.1 Ephydatia muelleri
CAAACGTCTGGTGAGCTCCTTATCGCGGTACACGTACAGCTGGAACCAACGGAGGCCGCTACCGCTGCTACTGGCTACGTCCTCGAGACTTGTTGTAGACCAGAGCTTAGAGTCATGCAAGTCTTGACCTTGGCACAAGCTGCATGTAAAGAAAGATAATGGCGTCAACGGTTTGTGGGGCCGGGTGTGGATACACTGATACACTGGACGCACGTACCTCTTGCAGTGGCTTTTTCTCCATCTGGATGAGCCATGCACTGTAGAGCAGTAGGAGCCACGCATATAGGGAAGGCTATTTCTTCTCCTAAAACTTTCAATGATGTGTCCAGATGCGACACGTCTCTTAGCATCCGTGGCCGTATACGGTAGCTAGCGTGTTGTAGAGAGGTTGTCAGTCAAAGGTATGCAATGACAGTGATTCACCTCTTGAATGCATCGACGTTGTCCTTTAGGGTTTGCTGCTGGTTTGCTCCTGAGGAGTAATAGTCCCAGGCATTCTTAGCAAGAACGGTACCAGCATGGCGCTCGAAATCCGCAACACACAGAGGTGGATCCATAAGATGCTAGCGGGCGCGCGACTGGAAACGGCCGGAAGTTAAAAGTCAGTGTAAACTGATGTTTTGCATGATTCTACAGTCACAACGTTGAATGACATGTTTTTGCAATTCGGACAGTAATATATTTGTTTTACAGGTACATACATGTATAGTATTTAAAATTTTAGTGTTACGTCACTTACACTTGCATGCATGGTGATTGGCGGCACATATGAATTCGCTCAGCGCAGTTAGAATTAAAAAGGCATTATTTAGGATTTAAAATTGTCCCAGTTGTGCATGCATATGAAATGGCTGACTATGGCCCAACCCAAGAAGTTGTGGACGGTGCGTATGAAGAAGAAGAAGAGAAGGAGAGGCCATAAAAGCTCCAGACGTTTGGGGCAGGCTGCTGCCGTTAGCCCCTGGCTTCACAGCTTGTGGTGGGTTACGCAATGCACGTTGACTATCGTATGTCACTGTACTGGGCTACTAGATCTTGCGAAGGACGAGTATACATTCGGAAGGGGCGAGGAGTGTGACCATATCTTTGTTCAGACAAATGGTAAAGTGAACCCGCAGTTTTCCACGTTCAGTAAAGTCCACTTCCGATTGTATCTGGTGAGGAAGCGTCATTGGAAGCAATGTCCGTTAACATTACAGTCGGTTGCTCTCACGCACAGGAGAGAGATAAGGCAAATCAGCACAAATACACTGCATTTGTTCAAGACAAGAGGTGGGTGTGGAGGGGCTTATGCTAGTAGTAGAGGGTTAAACTTTCTCCCATGGTATGTCCAGCTCCAATGGCACGTTCATAAATGGAGAAAAAATAGGTGGGTCTAGGTGTGTGGGAGGGAAAGGAGTTACTGATTCCATCAATAGGGAAGAATAACACACAAGTGTTAAATAACAATGATGAGATAGCTTTGTCCTTCAAGAAGAACAAAGGTAACTTCTAATAGTATTCATGTATACATACATACATACATACATACATACATACATACACACATACACTCACATGCACATACATGTACTAAACTAAATCCATGTTCTTTTTCAACTAAAGGTAACTTCTAATAGTATTCATGTATACATACATACATGCATACATACATACATACATACATACATACATACATACATACATACATACATACATACACACATACACACATACATACATACACACACACATACATACATACACATACATACATACATACATACATACATACATACATAATACATACATACATACACACATACACTCACATGCATATACATGTACTAAACTAAATCCATGTTCTTTTTCAACAGTTTTTATATTTCATGACAATGGCACAGAGTTGACTCAGCTCCCAGAGGTAATAACCAGTAATAACCAGTAATGACCAGAAACCATAATTCATTATCTACATTCTTTCTCCAGGAATTCAAACAACGCTACACTTGTCTAAAGAGCTAGGGAGGTATGTACAGTGTGCCTCTATGTGTGTTTGCATGTGTGTGTATCTATGTGTGTTTGCATGTGTGTGTATCTTATGTGTGTTTGCATGTGTGTGTATCTATGTGTGTTTGCATGTGTGTGTATCTTATGTGTGTTTGCATGTGTGTGTATCTATGTGTGTTTGCATGTGTGTGTATCTTATGTGTGTTTGCATGTGTGTGTATCTATGTGTGTTTGCATGTGTGTGTATCTTATGTGTGTTTGCATGTGTGTGTATCTTATGTGTGTTTGCATATGTGTGTATCTATGTGTGTGTATCTTATGTGTGTTTGCATATGTGTGTATCTATGTGTGTGTATCTTATGTGTGTTTGCATATGTGTGTATCTATGTGTGTGTATCTTATGTGTGTTTGCATATGTGTGTATCTATGTGTGTGTATCTGTGTGTGTTTGCATGTGTGTGTATCTATGTGTGTGTATCTGTGTGTGTTTGCATGTGTGTGTATCTATGTGTGTGTATCTGTGTGTGTTTGTATGTGTGTGCATCTATGTGTGAGTTTGTGTTTGCATCTATGTGTGTATGTGCATGTGTATGTGCATGCATGTGTATGTGCATGTATGTGTGTTCAAGAGCTAGGAAGGTACGTGTATGTGGATGGTCTTTGCTTTGCTACAGAGGAGCGTGTGGTACGTGAAGCTTGCCTTCGAGAAGAAGACTTGCAAGAAGTTTGCTGTAAAAGTAATCAACAAGAAGACGTTCTCTGTGGGGGTGAGTGTGTGAGGGATGAAGTTTTTATGTGATGGGCCATAATTAAAGTTGACCACTGTCCTATTCCTATTTAGCCACTATTTAACAGAGCTGCTCTAGAGGAGGTCAATATTCTCAAGGCTCTTCAACATGTAAATATTAAATATTACTAATTGTCAAGATTAACCACTCATGTTGTCTTGTTCCTTCTCATTTTCTTTGTCTCTCTCCACTCCCCTTGTCCACTCCCTCTGTCCACTCCCCCTGTCCCTCTCCTCCCTGTCTCCTTTCCTCCCCTGTCTCCTTTCTCACCCTGTCTCCTTTCCTCCACCTTCCTTCCTCCCCCGTCTCTTTCCTCCCCTCTCCTTTCTCCCCCTGTCTCCTTCCTCCCACTCTCCCTTTTCTCCCCCGGCTTCCTTTCCTCCCCTGTCTCCTTTCCTCCCCCTGTCTCCTTTCCTCCCCCTGTTTCCTTTCCTCCCCTGTCTCCTTTCCTCCCCTGTCCTCCTTTCTCCCCCTGTCGCCTTTCCTCTCCCCCTGTCTTCTTCCTCCCCCGTCTCCTTCCTCCCCCTGTCTCTTCCTCCCCCTGTCTCCTTACCTCCCCCTGTCTCTTTCAACTACCCCTGGTCTCCTTCCTCCCCCTGTCTCATTTCCGCCCCCTGTCTCCTTTCATCCCCCTGTCCTCCTTTCCTCCCCCTGTCTCCTTTCCTCCCCCTGTCTCCTTTCCCCCCCTGTCTCTTCCTTCCCACTGTCTCCTTTTCCTCCTCCCCCTGTCTCCTTTCCTTTCCTCCCCCTGTCTCCTTCCTCCTCCCCCTGTCTCTCCTCCTGCCCCTGTCCCTCCCCTATCAACTCCCCCTTTCCCCTTAGCCCTGTATCATTGCCATTGAGGATGTATACGAGACATCTGACGCCTTGTACATTGTACTTGAACTGTACGTCATTTAACGTGTTGAGTGTCACATGATACAGAGGGTGTGGTCTGCCTGGACACAGGGTTGAGGGTGGAGAGCTGTTTGATAGGGTCATCACACTGGGCAGATTTCCAGAGCCTACAGCCAAGCTGCTCTTTTATGAGATGCTGGTGGCGGTGAAGGTGAGTGTGGTTGTGTATGTGAAGGTGTAACGTCTTCATTCCATCTGCTGTCTCAGTACCCTCCATGACCAAGGCATTACACACAGGGACCTGAAGGTGTGTGTGTGTGTGTGTGTGTGTGTGTGCGTGTGTGTGTGTGTGTGTGCGTGCGTGCGTGCGTGCGTGCGTGCGTGCGTGCGTGTGTGTGCGTGTGTGTGTGTGCGTGTGTGTGTGTGTGTGCGTGCGTGTGTGTGTGTGTGCGTACTTGCGTGTGTGCGTACTTGTGTGCATGTGTGTGGCTTGTGTGCATCTTTTTTCAGTGTGTTCTTCTGTGTTAGCCTGAGAACATTCTTCTTGCATCGGAAGAGAAAGATACTTTGGTTAAAGTGACTGATTTTGGACTATCTAAATTTGTTGGAGAGAACTCTCTCATGAAGACACTGTGTGGTACTCCCAGCTACCTGGCCCCAGAGGTTCTGAAGACGGCTGGGACTGCTGGATACGATAAAGCTGTTGACTGCTGGAGTCTTGGTGTTATTCTGTATATCATGTGAGCCCAACCACACCCACACTGCCATCTATGCATCATGTGAGCCCGACCACATCCACACTGCCATCTATGCATCATGTGAGCCCGACCACACCCACACTGCCATCCTTTGCATCATGTGAGCCCGACCACACCCACACTGCCATCCTATGCATCATGTGAGCCCGACCACATCCACACTGCCATCTATGCATCATGTGAGCCCGACCACACCCACACTGCCATCCTATGCATCATGTGATCATGTGAGCCCGACCACACCCACACTGCCATCCTATGCATCATGTGATCATGTGAGCCCGACCACACCCACACTGCCATCCTATGCATCATGTGATCATGTGAGCCCGACCACACCCACACTGCCATCCTACCCAAACACACCTACTTTACATGCATAATGAAATGGCGTATTAAAACTCTTATCCACAGTGTACCTAATGAAGATTACATCATCTGTTTATTATCAGTCACTATGTGGTGTCCAGTTTTATATTTGATAGTTATCTGTTTAATCTGAGGCTTATATTTGTGTACAAAACAATCATTAGTTTGTATTGTATACACAAATGTCATTTACTGCAGCTTAAATAGCAATGTTGTTAAGATACCAGCATCCATCTTGTAATGTACCACCATCTTGTAATGTACCACCATCTTGTAATTACCCACTCCACCATCCATCTTGTACCCACTCACCATCCATCCATCTTGTACCCACTCTACCATCCATCTTGTACCCACTCCACCATCCATCTTGTACCCACTCTACCATCCATCTTGTACCCACTCCACCATCCATCTTGTACCCACTCTACCATCCATCTTGTACCCACTCCACCATCCATCTTGTACCCACTCTACCATCATCAATTTATCCATTTTGAAATATCTTTACGTACTGCATAACCTCGATGTGTGATTGAAGAGGAGTTTTGGAATACAGTTTTTGAAACTTATTATGTGGAGAAACCTTGTGTACAAATTTTGAATATAGAACATCAATAATGGAGAGCATTGTCCTCTGAAGGAGGGTTGGGGGAGTGAGAGTAGAGTAAGGGAGAGTAGGGGAGGGAGAGTGGAGTGAGGGAGAGTGGAGTGAGGGAGAGTGGAGTGAGGGAGAGTGGAGTGAGGGAGAGTGGTGAGGGAAAGAGGGGTGAGGGAGGGTGGGGTGAGGGAGAGTGGGATGAGGGAGAATAGACTTTTTCAAAATCTTTAGATGCATATCATGATTAGGTTAATTAATTTGGCAATGTTAACATTCCGGATACTGCCTTCATAGGTTAGGTGGCTACCCACCATTTTCAGACGAAATCACGGAGTACACACTGAGGGACCAGATATGTGAAGGAAGGTACTCATTCCCGGAGAAGTACTGGGGTGATGTCACACCAGAAGGTAAGGAGGTGTAGGTAGCAAGAAGGTGTGGTCTTGACCAGATGAATTACAGCCATTGACTTGATCAAGAAGCTTTTGGTTGTAAATCCAAAGCAGCGCATCACAACAAGTCAAGCACTGGAGCATGTGTGGCTTCAGGTAAGGAGAAGGTCTTTCCCTTTATCTTGTCTATCTCAAAGCTTAAGCACAGGATCAAGATGTCATTAAGAAAGCTGTCAAACTGATGAGCGAAGTACCAACTTCTAGGACAAACATGCCTCCACCTAATTCCACTGCCCTGCTGGTTTGTATTAAGACTATTTGTCCTTGTACTCTTCCTGATATCATATTCCCCTAGGGTCACAAACGTCAGTTACACCTCACTGACGAGACACATGCAACCAAAAGATCTGCACCTGCAGACCACACCCCTCCATTGACCCCGATCTCCCCAGCCCCTGGTCAAGTGGGGAGGCCACAGAGGGAAGCATCAACGGCCAGCACAATCACTTCCATTTCAGGAGACTCTTCTCCCACAAGGTCTTCACCAACTATTGCACAAGAGCAGTGAATCTATGGACATCATGGCATCTATCTTTTTCTTTTGTTGCATTGTTTTGTTGTGTAATTTCTTTTGTTGCATTTTTGTGTATGTATATAATCTTTCTCTTTGTCATCTGAGTTTTGATAGTAATCATCTAATTCACATATCACACAGAGAGTCATGGGTACTTGAGATAAGAGGCTACAATAAACAGTTACCCTATACTTCACTGCTGGTGCTGTTATGAGGCATCATGTCCGCCTGGAATCAAATTAACTGTTAACCCCTGCACACCACACAGCAATTGCACGTACCACTTTTGCATTCAGTTCGCGATTCGTCTCTCTTACATTGGACAAGGTGACATTCAATTGCTGCAGTTCAGCCATTAGCTGGGGAATCATTGTAGGATTTGCTGAGAACTTGGTCACTACCGCACAAAGACTTACCCGCTCATTTGTATTGCTCAGAGCATTCTTGGCTGCTTCGAGGGAAGCAAGTCGTTGCTCAAGTTCATGATTCTTTTTAGAGAGCTATGAAGATTGTGTTGTTAATTACCCACAGATAACGCTGGACTGCTTACTTCTTCAGCATGCTTCTGAGTAGACTCCTTGACTTCTGAGAAGGACTGACGCTGTTTCTCATCTGCTGCCTTCAACCTCTCAACCTCTGCTAACAGCTGTTGATGGTGGTATGCATTAAATAAAATTAAAAAGAAATATAACTGTGATTATTCCTAATCAATTCCTTCTTGAAATAAATACCACGAAAATGAAACTTCAGATCTACAGATTCTATCATGCACACAGAATATCACAGGGCAATTAAACGTCCTACTGTGGCATAATTTATTTGACTTTGAAACAATTATCTGTTTCTGCCTCTTCAACATGGGAGGAAGGGAACTAAAGCAACACTCACCATGTTTGATAGCATCAATAGAATGAGATAAATTAAACGAAATCTTGTACAGAAAAAGAGCAATCCCCTACACACAAACCTGCTCATTTGTATTGCTCAGAGCATTCTTCGCTGCTTCAAGGGAAGCAAGCCGTTGTTCAAGTTCATGATTCTTTTTAGAGAGCTATGAAAATGGAGATTGTATTGTTAATTACCCACAGATAACGCTGGACTGCTTACTTCTTCAGCATGCTTCTGAGTAGACTCCTTGACTTCTGAGAGGGACTGACGCTGTTTCTCATCTGCTGCCTTCAACCTCTCAACCTCTGCCAACAGCTGTTGATGGTGGTGTGCATTAAATTAAATAACACACAGTACTGTTGATTTACTTGTTCATTCTTTTTTATCAGATCATTCTTGGCAGCATCTTCAACAGTCAGCTTGTGTTCAAGCTCCTGATTCCTCTTAGTAAGCTGTGGAAAAATAGGACTATCTTAACTGACACCTTTGGCACAACACATACCTCTTCAAGATGTTTCTGATTGGCCTCCAAATGCAGTTGGGATTGATGATCCTTCTGTTCCACTGCCTTCAGACTGGCACTCAAACCATGCACCTCTGCTGATAGCTGTTGTCATGGTGGTGTGCAATAAATGAAGTTATAAACAGTACTGTAGATTTACTAGGTCATTCTTCTTGATCAGTTCATTCTTGGCAGCATCTTCAACAGACAACTTGTGTTCAAGCTCATGATTCCTCTTTGTAAGCTGTGGAAAAATAGGACTATCTTAACTGACACCTTTGGCACAATACATACCTCTTCGAGATGTTTCTGATTGGTTTTCAACTCAGAATGGGATTGATGATCCTTTTCTTCCACTGCTTTCAGACTGGCATTCAACTTTTGCACTTCTACCAATAGCTGTTGATGGTGGTGTGCATTAAATAAAATAATACACAGTACTGTTGATTTACTTGGTCATTCTTCTTGATCAGTTCATTCTTGGCAGTATTTTCAACAGACAGTTTGTGTTCAAGCTCCTGATTCTTCTTTGTAAGCTACAGATGGACAAACAGCTCATTACCAGTAAAGCTACAATCCACAACCATCATGTACTTCTTCAGCATGCTTCTGAGTAGACTCCTTGACTTCTGAGAGGGACTGACGCTGTTTCTCATCTGCTGCCTTCAACCTCTCAACCTCTGCCAACAGCTGTTGATGGTGGTGTGCATTAAATAAAAAACAACTGTTATTAACTGATCATTCCTAATCAATTCCTTCTTGAAATAAATACCACAAAAATGAAACTTCAGATATTGCTGATCTACAGATTCTATCATGCACACACAGGATACCACAGGGCAATCACGCAATAGTCCTACTGCAAAAAGAGGCACAATTAATTTAATTATCTGTTTCTGCCTCTTCAACATGTGAGGAAGGGAACTCAAGCAGCACTCGCCATGTTTGATAGCATCAAAGTAATGAGATAAATTAAATGAAATGGGACAGTTTCCGCAAAAATTGCCCCATGGTTAAAATGTTATAAAAATGCATCGCGTTTGAATCGCTATAACTTCCCAACGGATAACGCTATCGACTTCCTATTTTCAACACTTCATACTACACCATTTCACTATGAAGTGTTGAAAATAGGAAGTCGATAGCGTTATCCGTATCCGTTGGGAAGTTATAGCGATTCAAATGCGATGCATTTTTATAACATTTTAACCGTGGGGCAATTTTCGCGGAAACTGTCCCAAACCTTGTACAGAAAAAGAGCAATCCCCTACACACAAACCTGCTCATTTGTATTGCTCAGAGCATTCTTCGCTGCTTCAAGGGAAGCAAGTCGTTGTTCAAGTTCATGATTCTTTTTAGAGAGCTACAAAAATGGAGATTTTGTTGTTAATTACCATCAGATAACATTGGACTGCTTACTTCTTCAGCATGCTTCTGAGTAGACTCCTTGACTTCTGAGAGGGACTGACGCTGTTTCTCATCTGCTGCCTTCAACCTCGCAACCTCTGCCAACAGCTGTTGATGGTGGTGTGCATTAAATAAAATAATACACAGTACTGTCGATTTACTTGTTCATTCTTCTTGATTACTTCATTCTTGGCAGAATCTTCAACAGTCAACTTGTGTTCAAGCTCATGATTCTTCTTTGTAAGCTGTGGAAAAATAGGACTATCTTAACTGACACCTTTGGCACAATACATACCTCTTCGAGATGTTTCTGATTGGTTTTCAACTCAGAATGGGATTGATGATCCTTCTGTTCCACTGCCTTCAGACTGGCACTCAAACCATGCACCTCTGCTGATAGCTGTTGTCATGGTGGTGTGCATTAAATGAAGTTTTAAACAGTACTGTAGACTTACTTGTTCATTCTTCTTGATCAGTTCATTCTTGGCAGAATCTTCAACAGTCAGCTTGTGTTCAAGCTCCTGATTCCTCTTTGTAAGCTGTGGGACAAACTCACTTGTACATACCACTATGCCACATTAGCTACAACATCCTACCTCATCAAGATGGTTCCGGCTAGAGTCCGTCAACTCCAAGTGTGATTGATGAGCTTTTTCCCCTTCAGCCTTCAGTTTCGCTACCTCTGCTGAAAGCTGTGAAGTGTAGCATGTTAAAAATGGCTTCCAACACACTAGACACTAGCCTGCTCATTGGAACTCTTCTCAGTGGCTAGGTCGTGTGCCAGCTGCCGATTCTTCTCAATTTGCTGCATTAGTAGATGGTCAGGAACTCAAGATAACATAATATCACTTCCTTCCCCCCCCCCACCCCCACCCTACTCACTGCCCCCCTCCTCTCCACTCCCTTCTCACTGCTCCTCCCTCCTCCCCACTCCCTTCTCTCAAGATTGTGGCATTTGCAACTACCAATGCCAACAACCTGTCCTGTCCCACTTGTCCCCAGTCCACCATTACCTCCCCAAGCTGCTTCTGTGTGGCATCTGTGTCCAGTTGGAGAAGATTATCTTTCTCCTATTGGACCACAGTCACATGAATTGTCATGTGTACACACCCACACATTCTCACTGTTCGGTAATTAAGCTCCGCCTCCTTAAGGGATGCGTCCTTCTGTGCCAGCTGCTCTTGGAGTTGCTTAGCAACACTTTGCTCAGTTTTCAACTGCTCTTCCAGCTGCTTATTCTTCTGTTTTTCCTGGTGTGGAGGGGTGGGGTTAGATGGGGATGGGGAGGAGGCTTGTACACACAATGCATTACCTCTTGGAGGTCCTTTTGCTGACTTTGGGAAGTTATTTCAACTTTTTCTTTCACTCTCTCCATCACATCCATCTGAACACAACAGATCAAGAGAAGGTATAACCCAACAGATCAAGAGAAGGTATAACCAACAGATCAAGAGAAGGTATAACCCAACAGACCATGAGAAGGTATAACACAACAGATCAAGAGAAGGTAAAACACAACAGATCAAGAGAAGGTATAACATAGAGAAGGTGCAAGCTCACACTGGCTTCTCCACCAAAATTGCATTTAATCTTGTCTCTATCAATTACCGAGTTCTTGAGTGTGTCTCTGAGGTGCTGCGCTTCACTGATCATCCTTCTCTCACTGCCCTCCAGCTCCTGCACATGTTGCCGTAGAAACGATAGCTGTGAATGTGAGGTATGAGGGTGTGGTAGATGAGTTTGATTCAGATGATAAAGAAGTATCATACTTGCTCTGTTTCCTGTTTATGTTGATCCAGCTGTTCCTTCACTGCTCTCTCCACCCCATCAATCCAACGACTAAAATCCTTTTCATCTGAAGTGACATCTGGAAACAGCCTCTGCACCGTTGCCTGCTCAACACACACACACACACACACACACACACACACACACACACACACACACACACACACACACACACACACACACACACACATACACACACACACACACACACACACACACACATACACACACAATATATACAGTATTATAGTACATGTGTAATTTACATGTGGACTTCTCACCTTGTGAGCCACCTGCGCTTCAGTGATTCCCTCCTTCTTTGCTTGCTTGCATCGTTTCTGTAACAGTAAACATTAATCTTCAATAGCTTCCCAACACGTTTTGTCCCAACAGCTGCTACCTCTGCTTCTGCCATCATTTTGGTTAAGTGATCTTTGGAGGCCTTTTCAGCAGCTGCTGCATCATCACGAGCTTTCCAGGTGCTGTCTCTCAGACCCTATAAGTAGCAGCAGGTTACATAGAGCTGCAGTCATAACTGCACGCATGCACGCGCACACACACACACACACACACACACACACACACACACACACACACACGCACACACACACACATTGTTCTTCTCTTTCAAGTCATTCAGCTTCTGTTCCAGTTGGACTATCTGCTGACGCAACTCTTCCTTCTCTGCCAAAGCCTTGGCCAGTTCAGAGTCACTCTGCTCTGCCCCCTGCAGACTGGAGGAGCCATGGCAACAGGTCACACCTCCTCAGGGACAAACCTACCCTTCATCAACAACAGTGCTTGCACCCTTCTGTGCAGACAATTCTTCCACCTTCTTCTCCAGTTCCTTCTTGTCCCTCTCCAGGACACTTGCACAGGACTGCACAGCCTCCAATTTCTTGTCTAGCTCCTGGATGTGTGTGTTGGCATTCTGAAGCTTGTCCCTCTCCTGATTCAACATGGCCGCCAAAGCATCCTTATCCACTTCCACCTTTTGCAGAGATGCCTTCAGTCGCTCCATCTCTGTCCCGTCTCCGTTGGTTTGGGAATGGGCCTCAGGTTGAGGGGTCTTTGCCTTCTCTTTAGACTTCTTCTTGAGAGCTTCTCTTAGAGAATCCACCTCTTTCTCCAACACACTCACTTGAGTGGTGAGTCTGGTCATATCACTTGTAAGTGCAGAATTCTTCGCACTCCTGTGATGATAAAGAGAAAAGGCTGGGGACTAGTGCATGTTAGGGGCTGGGGACTAGTGCATGTTAGGGGCTGGGGACTAGTGCATGCTAGGGGCTGGGGACTAGTGCATGCTAGGGGCTGGGGACTAATGCATGCTAGGGGCTGGGGACTAGTGCATGCTAGGGGCTGGGGACTAGTGCATGCTAGGGGCAGGGGACTTACAAGGTAGCAATGTGTCGTTCCAGCTGCACCTTCTCCTGTAAAGCAAGGTGGTGAGGTAAGGAGAAATGAGGGAGGGAGAGGAAAGGAGAAAGGGAGGGGGAGGTAAGGAGAAATGAAGGAGGTAAGAAGAAATTAGGGAGGGGGAGGAAAGGAGAAATGAGGGGGGAAGAAATTAGGGAGGGGGCGGAAAGGAGAAATGAAGGAGGGGAGGAAAGGAGAAATGAGGGAGGAAAGGAGAAATGAGGGAGGGGGAGGAAAGGAGAAATGAAGGAGGGAGGAGGTAAGGAGAAATGAGGGAGGTAAGAGAAATGAGGGGAGAAATGAGCTGGTCGAGATATTGAAGTGATGTGAGGTCACTTACACCCTCCAACTGCTGAGTGGTTGAAGAGACTTTAAGCCCTTCAATTTGTTTCTCAAGAAGAGCAATCTTACCCTTGGCAGTTTCCATTGCATTATTCTAGACACCATATATAATCATAACAGAACAGCCAAACCAGTTGTACAAACCTGCTGAGCCACCCTAGCGTGGCTCTTCTCTTGTACACTGTGTCGCTCCTTTTCAGCTGTGATCTCTGCCCTGTGGGGGGAGGTGAGGGGGGGGGGGGGGGGGGGAAAGAGGAAGACAGGAAGAGGAGGGGAAGGGGTGGAGAGAAGGGAGGAGAGAAGGAGAGAAGGGGAGAGAGGAGGGAGGAGGAGAGAAGAGGGGGGAAGAGGAGAGGGGAAGGGGAGAAGAGAAGGGAGGGAGAAGGGGAGGAGAGAACAGGAGAATGGCAGGCATGTCAGGCAATGAGAGGTAGTGCAGTTCTCCCAAACATCATATCTTCCTTATCACAACATATCACCTCCCCACCCCCACAACCCCCTGCATGCCATCCCCTCCACACTCCATTCACCCCCCCATCCCTCCACATGCCATCCCTCCCCTCCACACCCCCGCCATCCTCCCTCACACCGCCATCTCCCTCCCGCCCCCCGCCCCTGCCCTCCCCCCTCCCCCCCCCATCCCGTCTCCCCTCCACCCCCATCCCTATACCCTTCCCCCCCCCTCCATCCATCCTCCCTCCATCCCTCCCCCACCCCATCCACCCCTCCATCCATCCACTCCAAATCCATCCCACCCTCCACATCCTATCCATCCCTCCACATCCTATCCATGCCCCTCCACCCCATCCATCCGCCCCACCCATCATCCCCTCCCCCACCACAGCCATCCCTCCACACCACCATCCACCCCTTCACACCCCATCCATCCCATCCATCCCATCCATCCCCTCCATATCCCATCCACATGCAGGTTTCAGATACCTTAATTCCTTTATCTTGCTGTTGTGGGCCAGTATTGTCTTTTGAGCTACAGAACATTTGAGTGTGTTAGCTACAAGATGAGCTGACACACACAACAAACCTTCAGCATACTCTCCCTGGAGTATTTGGTGTTGCTTCTTCAAGCTCTGAGCACTCTCCTGACCTGGTGCCACCTACAGAAAAGATTATATAATTGCCCCGCGACCTCAAAGGTGACCTTTCCTGTTAACTCACCCCTTGCCATCCCCCGTTATCTTCTTTCTTCTGGATCAGCTGCTGCACCAAAGACTCCACCTCCTCATCCTGTAGAGAGCTCTCAGCGATGGCCGCTTCAATGCGCTTGGCAGACATCCCTAACCCCGCAACGGACGAATCAACTGCACCACACACACGCACACACGCACGCACGCGCGCGCGCAAACACACACACACACACACACACACACACACACACACACACACACACACACACACACACACACACGTCAACCACACACACACACACACACACACACACACACACACACGTCAACCACACAGTAAGCATAAGAGGTAAAACGTACTATAGTCAGGTGGCGTGCGCCTTTTCGTCTTTGTCCTCTTTGCTGCGGCAGGAGTAGTAGCATCCTTGTTAGACGTGGGTAGCGTCGCACTTGCGGCGGTGGAGTCCTTCAGTGGCACGCTATCCGACACTCTTACTGCCGCTGTAGACGACTCTCTTTCCGCCTCGTTCCCACTCGTGAGCGCCAATTCATCATCTTCCGTACCACTTAATAGGGCTGCGTACTGAACGGGGTCCATGGCCGCTGGATGCGGTGTAGGTGGACTCAACGGAGGTCGCACCGTCTTCTTGGGCGGTGGTGTTTGGACATCGAACTCCACGACCTTCGACGCCTCTGTCTTTTCCACAGCTGCCTTCAGTATCGGCTTAGGAAGCAGCACGCTCTTCTCTTCCTCATGCGCACTTTCCGAATCACTTTTTTTCTTTGACACGGGCTTCCTTTTCTTCGGTTTCATGGCTGGGACGACCTTTTCTTTACCTTCTCCCTGCGCTATTTTAGATGCCATTGCTTCTTCATAGCTTATTTCCCGACCGAAACCAAGCCATAGCCCAAGCATTAGCGCAGCCACAATCACTACTACCACCACCACAACTGCCAGTATTGCTACGAGCTCGTCCTGCACCATTCTGCAGCAGTGCCGCTAAACAGAACGAGCTACCTAATCTAAATGAAATACACTTAATCCTTTTTGCAGATCACCACCACATTCCTTTGGTACATCACGTGATAAGACAATGCATCATTTAGCGGGCGCCCACAATTCAAGTTAAGTAACGGTTTCCATGTGGCTATCTCCCTCCGAGTCCGAGCTCCGCTGTCCACTTGGTTCCTTCTCAGATCGCTCTTCATCTTCTTGTTGCCTTTCATCACCACTTATGTCACTTTCCACCTGCTGCTCCGAGTCAATCCTTCTGGCATGTTTAGATGCATCCTAATTTGACACATACACATACATAGATGATGGGCAATACATAGTCAACGTACACACCTGCTCTTCTTCATCCTCTTCTTGTTCCCTTTCTTCATCTTGTTCCTCTTCTTGTACCCTTCGTTCCTCTTCTTCTCGTACCCTTCGTTCCTCTTCCTCTCGTACCCTTTGTTCCTCTTGTTCCTTACGTTCCTCTTCCTCTCGTACCCTTCGCTCCTCCTGTTCCTTTCGTTCCTCTTCCTCTCGTACCTTTCGTTCCTCTTCCTCTCGTACCCTTTGTTCCTCTTGCAAAGCCAGCTGCCTGGTCTTGAGGGCATTGATTCTGCATGTGTAGTCTTGGTAGACATACTCTGCCAGCTGGGGCATACTGCCCACTACAAACACTGGAGCACTTGGTGGACTTTGATACTGCAAGGGGGGGCCAGAGAAACACAAAACACACATTATTATCTGCACATTTAAATGTATATTTGTGTAGGTATGTGGAACTATACAGAAGTGAGTGCATATATGCATGTGTGTGTGTGTGTGTGTGTATATATTTCATGTGTGTATGTGTATATGTGTGTATGTTTGTGTATATATATGTGTATGTGTGTGCATATGTGTATGTGTGTGTACATGTGTATATGTGTGTATGTGTATGTATGTGTATATGTGTGCGTGTGTGTGTATCTATGTTCATACTGGACGGGATGGTGGGTATAACTCTTCAGGGACCAGGTGAAGTTCCAGTGGCCTCTGCATGAGCTGGAAAGGAAAGAATGCACATAAAATGACCATATTTTTCTGTGCCTCTGTGTCATGTGTACATATATGTGGGCATGTTTTTGTGTTGTGTGTATGTGTGTTGTGTTGTATAATCTGTTGTGTTTATATATGTGTGTAGGTGTATGGTGTGTGTATGTGTGTGTGTATGGTGTGTGTATGTGTGTATGTGTGTTGTGTATTGTGTGTGTATTGAGTGTGTATGGTGTGTTGTTGTGTATGAGTGTGTTGTGTGTGTTGTGTATGAGTGTGTTGTGTGTGTTGTGTATGAGTGTGTTGTGTGTATGTGTGTGTGTGTGTGTGTGTGTGTGTGTGTGTGTGTGTCTGTGTGTGTGTGTGTAGCCTTGCCAATTTGAAGGTTGGTTCCAGTTCTGTGCACCCCCGAAAGAGGGCAACACGAGCCAGGACATAGAGACCAAGCCTTGCTCGAGACATGGCAACAACAAGACGCCTCACGTCCCTCAGGTGACCAACGTGCTTGGTTCTCACTAAGGAGAGGATGATGTAATCATTCTGTTGTCCCTGGTAACGATCCACTGTTGTCACCTGTGTAATGAGAATTCATCAGTCAGTCAAGAAAATAAAAAATGTTTCCATTATTTGAGTGTGTGTGAACCTATTGTCTCAGCAACAGTACTGAACTTTTTGAACAATACTTTTCTCAGCATGCTTGTGATGCACACCACACAACTCCACTCCCCCACCTTTTCTGGCAGCCCAAACACAGGGTTCCTGGCACACCTCTTGGCAAGCACATCTCGTATCAAGTGCTTCTGTCCATTGTAGGTGGTGAGAATGGCAATCTTGTCAGGAGGATAGCCTTGAAGCCTCATGAACATGAACACAGATACAGCATACTCTGCTTCTGCAAGATTCTGTTGGAGGGGGTGGATGGGGAAGGAGAGAAGGATAAAGGTAGCAGTGATGGCAAGGTCAGTGGGATGAACAGCAGACAGTAGGAAAGAAAGGTGGAAATGGTTGAAGTAAACAGAATATTTTGCAGTTTGAAGTAAACAGTATGTTGAGCGGTGTGAGGTCGACCACAAATGTTCTGACAACCAAAGTTTCCTTGGAACTAACTGCTAGTTCCAAAGGAACAGTTAGCTGAACAGATGTGCTTAATGACAGGATGTAATTAGTGGATTATGTCATTAGTGGTGATGCAAGTAAATTAGAGACCAGTGGGGGAGTGTACTTAGACCAAAGGTACAACACATGAAGGTAAAATACCTGGTAGAAATGTGGTGTTGGTTCAGACTCTCCAATACCATTGAGGTCTTCCACATTAATCAATTGGTAGTCATAGCAAAAGCCAGGATTAGCGTACTGATACTCAGATGATGTCAGGACGTGAGGGAGGTTGCCTAGCAGCTTGTACCTCCAGTTGTACAGGTCACACAGGCTGGGCCTAGCTCTGCCTTGGGCATCCAGCTGCACTGGAGGAACACCTAGCCGCACAAAACGTGCAAACAGAGACTGCTCCATGTTAGAGTACTTCTGGAAGGACATGTTTTTGATGACTGGAGGAAGCTGGGGTAGAAGGAGAGGAGGGGGAGTAAAGGTGACTCGAATTGACATCCAGAAGTGTTCTCACCTGGTGATGATCTCCAATTAGAACCACCCTCTTCAATCGGGTAGACCCGTCCTGAGGATTCTATTATATGTGTGCATGTATTTGATCTACCAGTTACCTTGGACACGCACGCACACACAGCACATACACACACACACACACACACACACACACACACACACACACACACACACACACACACACACACACACACACACACACACACACACACACACACACACACACACACACACACCTACCTGCAGCATGAGTGGAATGAAGGTCTCCACCTCCAGGATTTGGGCTGCCTCCTCCATTAACACACTGTCATACTATAAAGGATATAAAGGAACAATGTCCTCTGTCAACAGCACTATGGCCCCCCCCCTCCCCCCACACACACCCTGAACATTAGGTCCACCATGTCCTTTCTCTTCAGAGCAGCATGGGTGCAGGTTAGTGCGATGATTTTGGCCTCCTTGGTCATAAGGAAGTGGATACGATCTCTGCCAGTACGCAGAAGCTCAAAAGCTCTGAACTCCTGCAGGCAAGAGTGCCACATAACATGAAAAGCACCAGCATTCTAGTGAAGAAAACTCACCTCCAAGTGTTTGAATATTCTTTTGATGTGTCTCCAACACCCCTATCACACCACACACAGTGCAAGAGACCATTACATCATAACACTTCGGACATGAGAAGATCCACATGTGTGTGTGTGTGTGTGTGTGTGTGTGTGTGTTTTGGTGACAGTGTTGCCATGAGATGCATCCCCCCCCCCCCCCATGAGATGCAGATCCAAACAGAGCCACCTGCACTACTTACAGGGCTGACCAACACAATCACTTTGGCACAGGGAACACAATATAGAAGGGAGTGGGAGTGATACTGTGGTGCTTTGATAATTTGGGACCCTTTTGTCACCCCTCTTCCCCTCTCCCCTCTCCCCGCCCCATTTTCCTCTGGATATGCTCACCTCTGCAATGTCCCAGTCTTGTTCAAAGCTGGCCCCTTTGAACAACGGTTGTGGGGCAGTTGAAAAATATTCCCGGAAAGGAAAACACTCCTGTATGCTTTTAACCCCTTCAGGCTAAGCCAAGGTGAGAGTGAAAAATATGGTTACTTCTGCAGTAACCAAGAACCCCTTCACATCTGCACACCTTCATTTGCCCCACCCCCAAAGCAGCATACATGTACCTTGCCAGCAAGATGTTTGACTTTGGCAACAAACTGCTCCCATCTGGAGTGCACTTGATAGAGGAAGAAGTGGCCAGCAGTTTCACAAGTGTATGCCACATCTCCCGAGACTCCAAAGCTATCCTGAGGGTGGAGTGGGTGGGAAAGACAACTCAGTAACAATGCCACCGCAAGCACATCTGATACCTTCATTCTCTCCACTTCCTTCAGAAGTTCCAGTCTCATGGAAAGAATGAAGTTCACTCGTCCATACCTGGAAACAATACACCAGGTTAAAGTATGTGTATGCAGCTGCTGTAATGATGGATATTAATGCTACCTCAAGGGTATTAAAGAAATGCAACTCGGGAATAGGACTACCGACCGGGTAAAGCAGAGTGACCATTAAGCCTTTAGACTAACCAACCAACATGCACTGCACAAAACTGCATTGTCCAGTTCCAGGCCATCATCCTACCCCTGGTCCCCAGCCCTCCTCCCGTTACCTGCTGAAGTCCTTCTCAGTTTGCAGCTCCTCCTCCCCATGCCCCAAGCGCAGCAGGTGTCTCTCCTCTATGTCCAGAGCCATGATCTTCTCGAAGAGTTGGTTGAGGGCCTGGTTGGAGTGTGTTACCAGGAGGATGCGCTCCTCGGGGAAGTTGTGGTAGAGGTTGGAGATGATCTGAACGGCCACGTCAGTCTTCCCCGTACCTGGAGGTCCCACCACCATGGTGAGGCCTGGCTGCATCCCTGAACGGATGGCCTCCACCTGAGTAGGTGTGAAGGGGACAGTGTTCCTGCAAGAGATGAAGTATCCAAAGATGACCAAAGGTATAGAGAAGTATCCATTATCACTGTGGCACCCACTATCCCATGAGGGACAGGAAGTCACAGGAGTACTGTCTATAAGCCATCTCATGGGGGACAGAAGTAACTAGAACACCAGGGTACCCTCATCTCATGGGGGACAGAAGTAACTAGAACACCAGGGTACCCTCATCTCATGGGGGACAGAAGTAACTAGAACACCAGGGTACCCTCATCTCATGGGGGACAGAAGTAACTAGAACACCAGGGTACCCTCATCTCATGGGGGACAGAAGTAACTAGAACACCAGGTACCCTCATCTCATGGGGGACAGAAGTAACTAGAACACCAGGGTACCCTCATCTCATGGGGGACAGAAGTAACTAGAACACCAGGGTACCCTCATCTCATGGGGGACAGAAGTAACCTAGAACACCAGGGTACCCTCATCTCATGGGGGACAGAAGTAACTAGAACACCAGGGTACCCTCATCTCGTGGAGGGACAGAAGTAACTAGAACACCCAGGGTACCCTCATCTCCATGGAGGACAGAAGTAACTAGAACACCAGGGTACCCTCATCTCATGGAGGACAGAAGTAACTAGAACACCAGGGTACCCTCATCTCATGGAGGACAGAAGTAACTAGAACACCAGGGTACCCTCATCTCATGGAGGACAGAAGTAACTAGAACACCAGGGTACCCTCATCTCATGGAGGACCAGAAGTAACTAGAACACCAGGGTACCCTCATCTCATGGAGGACAGAAGTAACTAGAACACCAGGGTACCCTCAATCTCATGGGGGACAGAAGTAACTAGAACACCAGGGTACCCTCATCTCATGGGGAACAGAAGTAACTAGAACACCAGGGTACCCTCATCTCATGGGGGACAGAAGTAACTAGAACACCAGGGTACCCTCATCTCATGGGGGACAGAAGTAACTAGAACACCAGGGTACCCTCATCTCATGGAGGACAGAAGTAACTAGAACACCAGGGTACCCTCATCTCATGGGGGACAGAAGTAACTAGAACACCAGGGTACCCTCATCTCATGGGGGACAGAAGTAACTAGAACACCAGGGTATCCTCATCTCATGGAGGACAGAAGTAACTAGAACACCAGGGTACCCTCATCTCATGGGGGACAGAAGTAACTAGAACACCAGGGTACCCTCATCTCATGGGGGACAGAAGTAACTAGAACACCAGGGTACCCTCATCTCATGAATTGACATAACAAAAGTAGTGAGCATGGGAACTGAGACCACACCCAAGACCCCACCTCTTGGCTGATTGTATGGATAGGGGCCGCGATTTGGGATGACGTAAGGTTCAACTATGAGAGTAGCCTTCTGGCTGTCCTCTGACTGAGCAGTGGTCGGAGGGAGGTCAGAGGAAGTGTCAGGATGTTTCCTCTTGACTCCAGATCTCTCTTCAGGAAAGATGACCCTGAAAGGAGGAACCTGCTTCGAAGCATCCTCTGTAGTGCACTGAATGTGACAGGGAGGAGTGGAAGGGGGTGGAAGGGAGGGATAAAGATGGTGGGACAGGAGTAAAGAGAGATGGTTATCAGCATGATTGATTGAGAGAGATGGTTATCAGCATGATTGATTGAGAGAGATGGTTATCAGCATGATTGATTGAGAGAGATGGTTATCAGCATGATTGATTGAAAGCCATGACCACACACCTGTATCTCATACATAGGGAAGGATGCTTTCACATGTTCAAAGGAAAGAAACGTGTCTTTGAAATCCAAACAACGAAGCTGATTGGGCATCCTAACAAAGGTAAGGGTGAGGGATAACAAAGAAGGTTGGCTATGAGTTGAGCTGACCTCTTGTAGTGGGCAGCAGCAGGGTCACCATATCCAAGGAAGACATCATGGAGCAGTTCGGCACAACACACTCAGTGTTCATCAAGGCTCTGATAGACTCCAGCACAGCCTGTCACCAATGGCAACAATCACAACAGGCACAACTAACGATACTGAGGAACAAACCTTAAAGTTGTTCTCGTTCGGTTTTCGTCTCATGAAAATGTTGAATGTGGTGTAGATGTCCTAGTGATGAAGGTGTGATGGTCAAGGTGTGATGGTGGAGGTGATGATCATAGTGATGGTGGAGGAGGTGATGATCATAGTGAAAGAGGAGGTGATGATCATAGTGACAGAGGTGATGATCATAGTGAAAGAGGTGATGGTCATAGTGGAAAGAGGTGATGGTCATAGTGATGATCATAGTGTCATAGTGACAGGAGGTGATGATAATAGCATACTTCCAAATTAGTTACCTCATCCCCTTTCA
>JABACO010000019.1:1680231-1694526 GCA_013339895.1 Ephydatia muelleri
TGCATCATGTGAGCCCGACCACACCCACACTGCCATCCTTTGCATCATGTGAGCCCGACCACACCCACACTGCCATCCTATGCATCATGTGAGCCCGACCACATCCACACTGCCATCTATGCATCATGTGAGCCCGACCACACCCACACTGCCATCCTATGCATCATGTGATCATGTGAGCCCGACCACACCCACACTGCCATCCTATGCATCATGTGATCATGTGAGCCCGACCACACCCACACTGCCATCCTATGCATCATGTGATCATGTGAGCCCGACCACACCCACACTGCCATCCTACCCAAACACACCTACTTTACATGCATAATGAAATGGCGTATTAAAACTCTTATCCACAGTGTACCTAATGAAGATTACATCATCTGTTTATTATCAGTCACTATGTGGTGTCCAGTTTTATATTTGATAGTTATCTGTTTAATCTGAGGCTTATATTTGTGTACAAAACAATCATTAGTTTGTATTGTATACACAAATGTCATTTACTGCAGCTTAAATAGCAATGTTGTTAAGATACCAGCATCCATCTTGTAATGTACCACCATCTTGTAATGTACCACCATCTTGTAATTACCCACTCCACCATCCATCTTGTACCCACTCACCATCCATCCATCTTGTACCCACTCTACCATCCATTGTACCCTCCACCATCCATCTTGTACCCACTCTACCATCCATCTTGTACCCACTCCACCATCCATCTTGTACCCACTCTACCATCCATCTTGTACCCACTCCACCATCCATCTTGTACCCACTCTACCATCATCAATTTATCCATTTTGAAATATCTTTACGTACTGCATAACCTCGATGTGTGATTGAAGAGGAGTTTTGGAATACAGTTTTTGAAACTTATTATGTGGAGAAACCTTGTGTACAAATTTTGAATATAGAACATCAATAATGGAGAGCATTGTCCTCTGAAGGAGGGTTGGGGGAGTGAGAGTAGAGTAAGGGAGAGTAGGGGAGGGAGAGTGGAGTGAGGGAGAGTGGAGTGAGGGAGAGTGGAGTGAGGGAGAGTGGAGTGAGGGAGAGGTGGTGAGGGAAAGAGGGGTGAGGGAGGGTGGGGTGAGGGAGAGTGGGATGAGGGAGAATAGACTTTTTCAAAATCTTTAGATGCATATCATGATTAGGTTAATTAATTTGGCAATGTTAACATTCCGGATACTGCCTTCATAGGTTAGGTGGCTACCCACCATTTTCAGACGAAATCACGGAGTACACACTGAGGGACCAGATATGTGAAGGAAGGTACTCATTCCCGGAGAAGTACTGGGGTGATGTCACACCAGAAGGTAAGGAGGTGTAGGTAGCAAGAAGGTGTGGTCTTGACCAGATGAATTACAGCCATTGACTTGATCAAGAAGCTTTTGGTTGTAAATCCAAAGCAGCGCATCACAACAAGTCAAGCACTGGAGCATGTGTGGCTTCAGGTAAGGAGAAGGTCTTTCCCTTTATCTTGTCTATCTCAAAGCTTAAGCACAGGATCAAGATGTCATTAAGAAAGCTGTCAAACTGATGAGCGAAGTACCAACTTCTAGGACAAACATGCCTCCACCTAATTCCACTGCCCTGCTGGTTTGTATTAAGACTATTTGTCCTTGTACTCTTCCTGATATCATATTCCCCTAGGGTCACAAACGTCAGTTACACCTCACTGACGAGACACATGCAACCAAAAGATCTGCACCTGCAGACCACACCCCTCCATTGACCCCGATCTCCCCAGCCCCTGGTCAAGTGGGGAGGCCACAGAGGGAAGCATCAACGGCCAGCACAATCACTTCCATTTCAGGAGACTCTTCTCCCACAAGGTCTTCACCAACTATTGCACAAGAGCAGTGAATCTATGGACATCATGGCATCTATCTTTTTCTTTTGTTGCATTGTTTTGTTGTGTAATTTCTTTTGTTGCATTTTTGTGTATGTATATAATCTTTCTCTTTGTCATCTGAGTTTTGATAGTAATCATCTAATTCACATATCACACAGAGAGTCATGGGTACTTGAGATAAGAGGCTACAATAAACAGTTACCCTATACTTCACTGCTGGTGCTGTTATGAGGCATCATGTCCGCCTGGAATCAAATTAACTGTTAACCCCTGCACACCACACAGCAATTGCACGTACCACTTTTGCATTCAGTTCGCGATTCGTCTCTCTTACATTGGACAAGGTGACATTCAATTGCTGCAGTTCAGCCATTAGCTGGGGAATCATTGTAGGATTTGCTGAGAACTTGGTCACTACCGCACAAAGACTTACCCGCTCATTTGTATTGCTCAGAGCATTCTTGGCTGCTTCGAGGGAAGCAAGTCGTTGCTCAAGTTCATGATTCTTTTTAGAGAGCTATGAAGATTGTGTTGTTAATTACCCACAGATAACGCTGGACTGCTTACTTCTTCAGCATGCTTCTGAGTAGACTCCTTGACTTCTGAGAAGGACTGACGCTGTTTCTCATCTGCTGCCTTCAACCTCTCAACCTCTGCTAACAGCTGTTGATGGTGGTATGCATTAAATAAAATTAAAAAGAAATATAACTGTGATTATTCCTAATCAATTCCTTCTTGAAATAAATACCACAAAATGAAACTTCAGATCTACAGATTCTATCATGCACACAGAATATCACAGGGCAATTAAACGTCCTACTGTGGCATAATTTATTTGACTTTGAAACAATTATCTGTTTCTGCCTCTTCAACATGGGAGGAAGGGAACTAAAGCAACACTCACCATGTTTGATAGCATCAATAGAATGAGATAAATTAAACGAAATCTTGTACAGAAAAAGAGCAATCCCCTACACAAACCTGCTCATTTGTATTGCTCAGAGCATTCTTCGCTGCTTCAAGGGAAGCAAGCCGTTGTTCAAGTTCATGATTCTTTTTAGAGAGCTATGAAAATGGAGATTGTATTGTTAATTACCCACAGATAACGCTGGACTGCTTACTTCTTCAGCATGCTTCTGAGTAGACTCCTTGACTTCTGAGAGGGACTGACGCTGTTTCTCATCTGCTGCCTTCAACCTCTCAACCTCTGCCAACAGCTGTTGATGGTGGTGTGCATTAAATTAAATAACACACAGTACTGTTGATTTACTTGTTCATTCTTTTTTATCAGATCATTCTTGGCAGCATCTTCAACAGTCAGCTTGTGTTCAAGCTCCTGATTCCTCTTAGTAAGCTGTGGAAAAATAGGACTATCTTAACTGACACCTTTGGCACAACACATACCTCTTCAAGATGTTTCTGATTGGCCTCCAAATGCAGTTGGGATTGATGATCCTTCTGTTCCACTGCCTTCAGACTGGCACTCAAACCATGCACCTCTGCTGATAGCTGTTGTCATGGTGGTGTGCAATAAATGAAGTTATAAACAGTACTGTAGATTTACTAGGTCATTCTTCTTGATCAGTTCATTCTTGGCAGCATCTTCAACAGACAACTTGTGTTCAAGCTCATGATTCCTCTTTGTAAGCTGTGGAAAAATAGGACTATCTTAACTGACACCTTTGGCACAATACATACCTCTTCGAGATGTTTCTGATTGGTTTTCAACTCAGAATGGGATTGATGATCCTTTTCTTCCACTGCTTTCAGACTGGCATTCAACTTTTGCACTTCTACCAATAGCTGTTGATGGTGGTGTGCATTAAATAAATAATACACAGTACTGTTGATTTACTTGGTCATTCTTCTTGATCAGTTCATTCTTGGCAGTATTTTCAACAGACAGTTTGTGTTCAAGCTCCTGATTCTTCTTTGTAAGCTACAGATGGACAAACAGCTCATTACCAGTAAAGCTACAATCCACAACCATCATGTACTTCTTCAGCATGCTTCTGAGTAGACTCCTTGACTTCTGAGAGGGACTGACGCTGTTTCTCATCTGCTGCCTTCAACCTCTCAACCTCTGCCAACAGCTGTTGATGGTGGTGTGCATTAAATAAAAAACAACTGTTATTAACTGATCATTCCTAATCAATTCCTTCTTGAAATAAATACCACAAAAATGAAACTTCAGATATTGCTGATCTACAGATTCTATCATGCACACACAGGATACCACAGGGCAATCACGCAATAGTCCTACTGCAAAAAGAGGCACAATTAATTTAATTATCTGTTTCTGCCTCTTCAACATGTGAGGAAGGGAACTCAAGCAGCACTCGCCATGTTTGATAGCATCAAAGTAATGAGATAAATTAAATGAAATGGGACAGTTTCCGCAAAAATTGCCCCATGGTTAAAATGTTATAAAAATGCATCGCGTTTGAATCGCTATAACTTCCCAACGGATAACGCTATCGACTTCCTATTTTCAACACTTCATACTACACCATTTCACTATGAAGTGTTGAAAATAGGAAGTCGATAGCGTATCCGTTGGGAAGTTATAGCGATTCAAATGCGATGCATTTTTATAACATTTTAACCGTGGGGCAATTTTCGCGGAAACTGTCCCAAACCTTGTACAGAAAAAGAGCAATCCCCTACACACAACCTGCTCATTTGTATTGCTCAGAGCATTCTTCGCTGCTTCAAGGGAAGCAAGTCGTTGTTCAAGTTCATGATTCTTTTTAGAGAGCTACAAAAATGGAGATTTTGTTGTTAATTACCATCAGATAACATTGGACTGCTTACTTCTTCAGCATGCTTCTGAGTAGACTCCTTGACTTCTGAGAGGGACTGACGCTGTTTCTCATCTGCTGCCTTCAACCTCGCAACCTCTGCCAACAGCTGTTGATGGTGGTGTGCATTAAATAAAATAATACACAGTACTGTCGATTTACTTGTTCATTCTTCTTGATTACTTCATTCTTGGCAGAATCTTCAACAGTCAACTTGTGTTCAAGCTCATGATTCTTCTTTGTAAGCTGTGGAAAAATAGGACTATCTTAACTGACACCTTTGGCACAATACATACCTCTTCGAGATGTTTCTGATTGGTTTTCAACTCAGAATGGGATTGATGATCCTTCTGTTCCACTGCCTTCAGACTGGCACTCAAACCATGCACCTCTGCTGATAGCTGTTGTCATGGTGGTGTGCATTAAATGAAGTTTTAAACAGTACTGTAGACTTACTTGTTCATTCTTCTTGATCAGTTCATTCTTGGCAGAATCTTCAACAGTCAGCTTGTGTTCAAGCTCCTGATTCCTCTTTGTAAGCTGTGGGACAAACTCACTTGTACATACCACTATGCCACATTAGCTACAACATCCTACCTCATCAAGATGGTTCCGGCTAGAGTCCGTCAACTCCAAGTGTGATTGATGAGCTTTTTCCCCTTCAGCCTTCAGTTTCGCTACCTCTGCTGAAAGCTGTGAAGTGTAGCATGTTAAAAATGGCTTCCAACACACTAGACACTAGCCTGCTCATTGGAACTCTTCTCAGTGGCTAGGTGTGTGCCAGCTGCCGATTCTTCTCAATTTGCTGCATTAGTAGATGGTCAGGAACTCAAGATAACATAATATCACTTCCTTCCCCCCCCCACCCCCACCCTACTCACTGCCCCCCTCCTCTCCACTCCCTTCTCACTGCTCCTCCCTCCCTCCCCACTCCCTTCTCTCAAGATTGTGGCATTTGCAACTACCAATGCCAACAACCTGTCCTGTCCCACTTGTCCCCAGTCCACCATTACCTCCCCAAGCTGCTTCTGTGTGGCATCTGTGTCCAGTTGGAGAAGATTATCTTTCTCCTATTGGACCACAGTCACATGAATTGTCATGTGTACACACCCACACATTCTCACTGTTCGGTAATTAAGCTCCGCCTCCTTAAGGGATGCGTCCTTCTGTGCCAGCTGCTCTTGGAGTTGCTTAGCAACACTTTGCTCAGTTTTCAACTGCTCTTCCAGCTGCTTATTCTTCTGTTTTTCCTGGTGTGGGGGGTGGGGTTAGATGGGGATGGGGAGGAGGCTTGTACACACAATGCATTACCTCTTGGAGGTCCTTTTGCTGACTTTGGGAAGTTATTTCAACTTTTTCTTTCACTCTCTCCATCACATCCATCTGAACACAACAGATCAAGAGAAGGTATAACCCAACAGATCAAGAGAAGGTATAACCAACAGATCAAGAGAAGGTATAACCCAACAGACCATGAGAAGGTATAACACAACAGATCAAGAGAAGGTAAAACACAACAGATCAAGAGAAGGTATAACATAGAGAAGGTGCAAGCTCACACTGGCTTCTCCACCAAAATTGCATTTAATCTTGTCTCTATCAATTACCGAGTTCTTGAGTGTGTCTCTGAGGTGCTGCGCTTCACTGATCATCCTTCTCTCACTGCCCTCCAGCTCCTGCACATGTTGCCGTAGAAACGATAGCTGTGAATGTGAGGTATGAGGGTGTGGTAGATGAGTTTGATTCAGATGATAAAGAAGTATCATACTTGCTCTGTTTCCTGTTTATGTTGATCCAGCTGTTCCTTCACTGCTCTCTCCACCCCATCAATCCAACGACTAAAATCCTTTTCATCTGAAGTGACATCTGGAAACAGCCTCTGCACCGTTGCCTGCTCAAACACACACACACACACACACCACACCACACACACACACACACACACACAACACACACACACACACACACCACAACAAACACACACACACACACACACACAACACACACACAATATATACAGTATTATAGTACATGTGTAATTTACATGTGGACTTCTCACCTTGTGAGCCACCTGCGCTTCAGTGATTCCCTCCTTCTTTGCTTGCTTGCATCGTTTCTGTAACAGTAAACATCTTCAATAGCTTCCCAACACGTTTTGTCCCAACAGCTGCTACCTCTGCTTCTGCCATCATTTTGGTTAAGTGATCTTTGGAGGCCTTTTCAGCAGCTGCTGCATCATCACGAGCTTTCCAGGTGCTGTCTCTCAGACCCTATAAGTAGCAGCAGGTTACATAGAGCTGCAGTCATAACTGCACGCATGCACGCGACACACACACACACACACACACACACACACACACACACACGCACACACACACACATTGTTCTTCTCTTTCAAGTCATTCAGCTTCTGTTCCAGTTGGACTATCTGCTGACGCAACTCTTCCTTCTCTGCCAAAGCCTTGGCCAGTTCAGAGTCACTCTGCTCTGCCCCCTGCAGACTGGAGGAGCCATGGCAACAGGTCACACCTCCTCAGGGACAAACCTACCCTTCATCAACAACAGTGCTTGCACCCTTCTGTGCAGACAATTCTTCCACCTTCTTCTCCAGTTCCTTCTTGTCCCTCTCCAGGACACTTGCACAGGACTGCACAGCCTCCAATTTCTTGTCTAGCTCCTGGATGTGTGTTGGCATTCTGAAGCTTGTCCCTCTCCTGATTCAACATGGCCGCCAAAGCATCCTTATCCACTTCCACCTTTTGCAGAGATGCCTTCAGTCGCTCCATCTCTGTCCCGTCTCCGTTGGTTTGGGAATGGGCCTCAGGTTGAGGGGTCTTTGCCTTCTCTTTAGACTTCTTCTTGAGAGCTTCTCTTAGAGAATCCACCTCTTTCTCCAACACACTCACTTGAGTGGTGAGTCTGGTCATATCACTTGTAAGTGCAGAATTCTTCGCACTCCTGTGATGATAAAGAGAAAAGGCTGGGGACTAGTGCATGTTAGGGGCTGGGGACTAGTGCATGTTAGGGGCTGGGGACTAGTGCATGCTAGGGGCTGGGGACTAGTGCATGCTAGGGGCTGGGGACTAATGCATGCTAGGGGCTGGGGACTAGTGCATGCTAGGGGCTGGGGACTAGTGCATGCTAGGGGCAGGGGACTTACAAGGTAGCAATGTGTCGTTCCAGCTGCACCTTCTCCTGTAAAGCAAGGTGGTGAGGTAAGGAGAAATGGGAGGGAGAGGAAAGGAGAAATGAGGGAGGGGGGGGTAAGGAGAAATGAAGGAGGTAAGAAGAAATTAGGGAGGGGGAGGAAAGGAGAAATGAGGGGGGTAAGAAGAAATTAGGGAGGGGGCGGAAAGGAGAAATGAAGGAGGGGGAGGAAAGGAGAAATGAGGGAGGAAAGGAGAAATGAGGGAGGGGGAGGAAAGGAGAAATGAAGGAGGGAGGAGGTAAGGAGAAATGAGGGAGGTAAGAGAAATGAGGGGAGAAATGAGCTGGTCGAGATATTGAAGTGATGTGAGGTCACTTACACCCTCCAACTGCTGAGTGGTTGAAGAGACTTTAAGCCCTTCAATTTGTTTCTCAGAGAGAGAGCAATCTTACCCTTGGCAGTTTCCATTGCATTATTCTAGACACCATATATAATCATAACAGAACAGCCAAACCAGTTGTACAAACCTGCTGAGCCACCCTAGCCTGCTGGCTCTTCTCTTGTACACTGTGTCGCTCCTTTTCAGCTGTGATCTCTGCCCTGTGGGGGTGAGGTGAGGGGGGGGCGGGGGGAAAGAGGAAGACAGGAAGAGGAGAGGGGAAGGGGTGGAGAGAAGGGAGGAGAGAAGGAGAGAAGGGGAGGAGAGAGAGAGGGAGGAGAGAAGAGGGGAAGAGGAGAGGGGAAGGGAGAAGAGAAGGGGGGAGAGAAGGGGAGGAGAGAACAGGATAATGGCAGTGCATGTCAGTGCAATGAGAAGTAGTGCAGTTCTCCCAAACATCATATCTTCCTTTATACAAAATATACACCTCCCACCCCACACCCCAGGATGCCACCCCCCACACGCCAGGCACACCCCCCAGACCGCCAACAGCCCAGAAGCCCGCCACACCCAGCCAGCCCGCCACACCAGCCAGCCCCGCACACCCCAGCCAGCCCCGCCACACCCAGCAAGCCCCCCACACACCCAGCCAGCCCGCACACCCCACCAGCAGCAGAGCCCCGCCCACACCAGCACCCCACCAGCCAGGCCAACAGCCAGCCAGCGCCGCCACAGCATCTCAGCCATCGCTCCCTCCACATCCTCCAACCCCCATCCATCCCTCCCCACCCCAACCATCCCCCCCACCCCATCCATCCCTCCAACACCATCCACCCCCTTCACACCCCATCCATCCCATCCCATCCCCTCCATCTCCATATCCCATCCCATGCAGGTTTCAGATACCTTAATTCCTTTATCTTGCTGTTGGGCCAGTATTGTCTTTTGAGCTACAGAACATTTGAGTGTGTTAGCTACAAGATGAGCTGACACACACAACAAACCTTCAGCATACTCTCCCTGGAGTATTTGGTGTTGCTTCCAAGCTCTGAGCACTCTCCTGACCTGGTGCCACCTACAGAAAAGATTATATAATTGCCCCGCGACCTCAAAGGTGACCTTTCCTGTTAACTCACCCCTTGCCATCCCCCGTTATCTTCTTTCTTCTGGATCAGCTGCTGCACCAAAGACTCCACCTCCTCATCCTGTAGAGAGCTCTCAGCGATGGCCGCTTCAATGCGCTTGGCAGACATCCCTAACCCCGCAACGGACGAATCAACTGCACCACACACACGCACACACGCACGCACGCGCGCGCGCAAACACAACCACACACACACCACACACACACACACACACACACACACACACACACACACACACACACACGTCAACCACACACACACACACACACACACACACACGTCAACCACACACACACACACACACACACACACACGTCAACCACACAGTAAGCATAAGAGGTAAAACGTACTATAGTCAGGTGGCGTGCGCCTTTTCGTCTTTGTCCTCTTTGCTGCGGCAGGAGTAGTAGCATCCTTGTTAGACGTGGGTAGCGTCGCACTTGCGGCGGTGGAGTCCTTCAGTGGCACGCTATCCGACACTCTTACTGCCGCTGTAGACGACTCTCTTTCCGCCTCGTTCCCCTCGTGAGCGCCAATTCATCATCTTCCGTACCACTTAATAGGGCGTACTGAACGGGGTCCATGGCCGATGATGCGGTGTAGGTGGACTCAACGGAGGTCGCACCGTCTTCTTGGGCGGTGGTGTTTGGACATCGAACTCCACGACCTTCGACGCCTCTGTCTTTTCCACAGCTGCCTTCAGTATCGGCTTAGGAAGCAGCACGCTCTTCTCTTCCTCATGCGCACTTTCCGAATCACTTTTTTCTTTGACACGGGCTTCCTTTTCTTCGGTTTCATGGCTGGGACGACCTTTCTTTACCTTCTCCCTGCGCTATTTTAGATGCCATTGCTTCTTCATAGCTTATTTCCCGACCGAAACCAAGCCATAGCCCAAGCATTAGCGCAGCCACAATCACTACTACCACCACCACAACTGCCAGTATTGCTACGAGCTCGTCCTGCACCATTCTGCAGCAGTGCCGCTAAACAGAACGAGCTACCTAATCTAAATGAAATACACTTAATCCTTTTTGCAGATCACCACCACATTCCTTTGGTACATCACGTGATAAGACAATGCATCATTTAGCGGGCGCCCACAATTCAAGTTAAGTAACGGTTTCCATGTGGCTATCTCCCTCCGAGTCCGAGCTCCGCTGTCCACTTGGTTCCTTCTCAGATCGCTCTTCATCTTCTTGTTGCCTTTCATCACCACTTATGTCACTTTCCACCTGCTGCTCCGAGTCAATCCTTCTGGCATGTTAGATGCATCCTAATTTGACACATACACATACATAGATGATGGGCAATACATAGTCAACGTAACACCTGCTCTTCTTCATCCTCTTCTTGTTCCCTTTCTTCATCTTGTTCCTCTTCTTGTACCCTTCGTTCTTCTTCTCGTACCCTTCGTTCCTCTTCCTCTCGTACCCTTTGTTCCTCTTGTTCCTTACGTTCCTCTTCCTCTGTACCCTTCGCTCCTCCTGTTCCTTTCGTTCCTCTTCCTCTCGTACCTTTCGTTCCTCTTCCTCTCGTACCCTTTGTTCCTCTTGCAAAGCCAGCTGCCTGGTCTTGAGGGCATTGATTCTGCATGTGTAGTCTTGGTAGACATACTCTGCCAGCTGGGGCATACTGCCCACTACAAACACTGGAGCACTTGGTGGACTTTGATACTGCAAGGGGGGGGCCAGAGAAACACAAAACACACATTATTATCTGCACATTTAAATGTATATTTGTGTAGGTATGTGGAACTATACAGAAGTGAGTGCATATATGCATGTGTGTGTGTGTGTGTGTATATATTCATGTGTGTATGTGTATATGTGTGTATGTTTGTGTATATATATGGTATGTGTGTGCATATGTGTATGTGTGTGTATATGTGTATGTGTATGTGTATATGTGTGCGTGTGTGTGTATCTATGTTCATACTGGACGGGATGGTGGGTATAACTCTTCAGGGACCAGGTGAAGTTCCAGTGGCCTCTGCATGAGCTGGAAAGGAAAGAATGCACATAAAATGACCATATTTTTCTGTGCCTCTGTGTCATGTGTACATATATGTGGGCATGTTTTTGTGTTGTGTGTATGTGTGTGTGTAATCTGTTGTGTTTATATAGTGTGTAGGTGTATGGTGGTGTATGTGTGTGAGTGTATGGTGTGTTGTTGTGTATGTGTGTTGTGTGTAGTGTTGTGTATTGTGTGTGTATGAGTGTGTTGTGTGTGTGTGTGTGTTGGGTGTGTGTTTGTGTATGAGTGTTGTGTGTGTGTTGTGTATGAGTGTGTTGTGTGTATGTGTGTGTGTGTGTGCGTGTTGTGTGTGTGGTGTGTGTGTGTGGCCTTGCCAATTTGAAGGTTGGTTCCAGTTCTGTGCACCCCCGAAAGAGGGCAACACGAGCCAGGACATAGAGACCAAGCCTTGCTCGAGACATGGCAACAACAAGACGCCTCACGTCCCTCAGGTGACCAACGTGCTTGGTTCTCACTAAGGAGAGGATGATGTAATCATTCTGTTGTCCCTGGTAACGATCCACTGTTGTCACCTGTGTAATGAGAATTCATCAGTCAGTCAAGAAAATAAAAAATGTTTCCATTATTGAGTGTGTGTGAACCTATTGTCTCAGCAACAGTACTGAACTTTTTGAACAATACTTTTCTCAGCATGCTTGTGATGCACACCACACAACTCCACTCCCCCACCTTTTCTGGCAGCCCAAACACAGGGTTCCTGGCACACCTCTTGGCAAGCACATCTCGTATCAAGTGCTTCTGTCCATTGTAGGTGGTGAGAATGGCAATCTTGTCAGGAGGATAGCCTTGAAGCCTCATGAACATGAACACAGATACAGCATACTCTGCTTCTGCAAGATTCTGTTGGAGGGGGTGGATGGGGAAGGAGAGAAGGATAAAGGTAGCAGTGATGGCAAGGTCAGTGGGATGAACAGCAGACAGTAGGAAAGAAAGGTGGAAATGGTTGAAGTAAACAGAATATTTTGCAGTTTGAAGTAAACAGTATGTTGAGCGGTGTGAGGTCGACCACAAATGTTCTGACAACCAAAGTTTCCTTGGAACTAACTGCTAGTTCCAAAGGAACAGTTAGCTGAACAGATGTGCTTAATGACAGGATGTAATTAGTGGATTATGTAATTAGTGGTGATGCAAGTAAATTAGAGACCAGTGGGGGAGTGTACTTAGACCAAAGGTACAACACATGAAGGTAAAATACCTGGTAGAAATGTGGTGTTGGTTCAGACTCTCCAATACCATTGAGGTCTTCCACATTAATCAATTGGTAGTCATAGCAAAAGCCAGGATTAGCGTACTGATACTCAGATGATGTCAGGACGTGAGGGAGGTTGCCTAGCAGCTTGTACCTCCAGTTGTACAGGTCACACAGGCTGGGCCTAGCTCTGCCTTGGGCATCCAGCTGCACTGGAGGAACACCTAGCCGCACAAAACGTGCAAACAGAGACTGCTCCATGTTAGAGTACTTCTGGAAGGACATGTTTTTGATGACTGGAGGAAGCTGGGGTAGAAGGAGGGAGGGGGAGTAAAGGTGACTCGAATTGACATCCAGAAGTGTTCTCACCTGGTGATGATCTCCAATTAGAACCACCCTCTTCAATCGGGTAGACCCGTCCTGAGGATTCTATTATATGTGTGCATGTATTTGATCTACCAGTTACCTTGGACACGCACACACACGCACATACACACACACACACACACCAACACCACACACACACACACACACACCACACACACACCACACCACACCAACACACACACACACACACACACACACCTACCTGCAGCATGAGTGGAATGAAGGTCTCCACCTCCAGGATTTGGGCTGCCTCCTCCATTAACACACTGTCATACTATAAAGGATATAAAGGAACAATGTCCTCTGTCAACAGCACTATGGCCCCCCCCCTCCCCCCACACACACCCTGAACATTAGGTCCACCATGTCCTTTCTCTTCAGAGCAGCATGGGTGCAGGTTAGTGCGATGATTTTGGCCTCCTTGGTCATAAGGAAGTGGATACGATCTCTGCCAGTACGCAGAAGCTCAAAAGCTCTGAACTCCTGCAGGCAAGAGTGCCACATAACATGAAAAGCACCAGCATTCTAGTGAAGAAAACTCACCTCCAAGTGTTTGAATATTCTTTTGATGTGTCTCCAACACCCCTATCACACCACACACAGTGCAAGAGACCATTACATCATAACACTTCGGACATGAGAAGATCCACATGTGTGTGTGTGTGTGTGTGTGTGTGTGTGTGTTTTGGTGACAGTGTTGCCATGAGATGCATCCCCCCTCCCCCCCATGAGATGCAGATCCAAACAGAGCCACCTGCACTACTTACAGGGCTGACCAACACAATCACTTTGGCACAGGGAACACAATATAGAAGGGAGTGGGAGTGATACTGTGGTGCTTTGATAATTTGGGACCCTTTTGTCACCCCTCTTCCCCTCTTCCCCTCTCCCCGCCCCATTTTCCTCTGGATATGCTCACCTCTGCAATGTCCCAGTCTTGTTCAAAGCTGGCCCCTTTGAACAACGGTTGTGGGGCAGTTGAAAAATATTCCCGGAAAGGAAAACACTCCTGTATGCTTTTAAACCCCTTCAGGCAAGCCAAGGTGAGAGTGAAAAATATGGTTATTTCTGCATAACCAAGACCCCCTTCACATCCGCAACCTTCATTTTTTGTGTCCCCACCCCACAAAGCATACATGTACCTTGCCATCAAGATGTTTGACCTTGGCAACAACTTCTACCAACTGCTCCCATCTGGAGTGCACTTGATAGAGGAAGAAGTGGCCAGCAGTTTCACAAGTGTATGCCACATCTCCCGAGACTCCAAAGCTATCCTGAGGGTGGAGTGGGTGGGAAAGACAACTCAGTAACAATGCCACCCGCAAGCACATCTGATACCTTCATTCTC